>DVVJ01001983.1:0-10400 GCA_018234505.1 Junonia neildi neildi
CTGTACAGACTAATTGAATAAAGTTTATTTAGAATTTTCAACTAATTTTTGTCGAATAGATTGACTGTTTGATTATATATAATAAAAAATGTTTAAATAATAAAATGTTTGTTGTAAGGACAAATATTCCTGTGAATAAACCCATAATAGTTCATCAATTTATCAAAAAACAATATCATCACTTTTAAAACTTAGAATTTGAATTCCTGTAATATTTGCTTATTGCTAGACTGGAAGATTAAATTTTACGAGTCCATAGATAGTTTTATAATAGTATATTTATATATATATAAGCCGAATATTAATAAAAAAAAAACATAATTTTTGTACACCTCTTGTCAATTAGAAGTAATAACACCTATATCCAAACACGGTTTCCATACAAAAATATAAAATTACACCTTTTAATTTTTCTAATAAACAACCTACATATAGGTATACACGCAAACTGGCTGCACACGTAGGAAAGTCAACAAACACCAATTAGTCGGTGATCGGTGACCGATCGTAACGTATCGTTTCCCTGCTCATTGGGCCGTGCCTTTCGAAGGTTCTTTTATTTATCTTTCCTTTCGCAATTCATATTTCAATAAAAAAGGAAAATAAATCTAATAAAGAAGATAGGTAAAATTATAATTTTCAAAGAAAAAATTAAAAAAGCTTTATTTGGAAGAATATACCTACGTGAAAAAAATGTGATGCACAAATTGGTAAGCAACTCAACATATACGTATATGTTGGTATTCTGTCGCCACCAATAACTATATAACTACTAATCACGTCACATATGAAAAATAAGATGGTGGAGATCAATAAGTTAATAATAATAAAAATAAATCGAAACAAAGGGGCGAATGCATCACAAAAAAAAAATTAAAAAATACGTTTTCAAATATAATAATTTTCTGCCACAATATCAAAACTAGACAGTATTCATTCCTGTCTTCATAGCTTGTTACCTGAAAGATTCCTTTGATGTCTCTCTAAAGATTACGGAATGCAAAGACTTCTTTGACATTGTATGTTGCCGCAAACGTTAATGAATCCCTGAACCGATTTATGGGAGATATTTATGTCAGATAGACAGATTCCTATGTTATGTAATCCTATGTAAGATCCAGTAAATCTATTAAGTGAGACAAATTTTGATTGTAAAAGTAATCAAAATTTATCTCACTTAAGAGTCGCACAGTTTTTTACCGTGAGAGAGAGAGAGAGCCGTGCATTTGCATGAATGGGCTGGCTCGACCGCAGTGATACCACGGCCTCACAGAAAACCGGCGTAAAATGACGCTTGCGTCGTGTTTCGCCACGTGAGTGAGGGTAGCGGAGGCCCAATTCCCAACCCCTTCCCCATTAATTCCCCATCCATTCCCCTTCCATGCTCCCTAAAAGGTCAGCAACGCATTTTGTAGCTCCTTTGGTGTTGCAAATGTCCATGGGCGACAGCATTCACTTACCATCAGGTTATCTGTCAGCTCGTTTGCTGTCCTATTCCATAAAAAAATGATCAATTGATATCAACCTACAGTGTAAAATAAGTTAGTAAAATAGTATAAATACGTTTTAATTTAAAATACGTATCCGAATTCACGGGCAACAAATTGTACAGTATAAAACTGAACTTCAATATTTCCTCAAATCCATTAAAAGAGTATTTACAAACATTTCCAAATGAACGAAGTCTTAAGAGTTGTTTATTTTTCATGTTTTCCCAACAGTTCGAGTTCGTGGACATGCACTATGGGACCGACGGCGGGGACGAGGCCAACCCGGCGCTTCTCAGATACTATCTCGAGGAGATAAGATGCTGTAACAACACCTCGAAAGCTGGATACTTTCTTGTGAGTATTATTTTTTTCTCTAATAAGGTAAAAAAATATTTGATGTTTGTATTGCTTAAAAAGCTATGAAAATGCACGTGATTTGATTACGTAAAAATATCGAATGAAAACAAAATTTAAAAAGATATTAATGAAAGCGGTTAAGTCACATACATTCTCGGGAACCTTAATTAGGTATATTTAACTCATCATTTCATACAAATATTCGTAACCACGATCAATGGAACTGTACGAGTATACCCAATTACTTTACAACTGGGTCAATCACATCAATTCCGTTTTTGGATAAGTAGCTTTTGTTTCGAGTGGTCATTCAGTCCTTTGTAAAAAAAGGTTCTTTTTAAGGTTAACTTAATTTGTGTACGACAGAAATACTCGACGACTTTTTCCCTAATTAGGCATAACCTCATACCGGCATAATTAAATTCGTTGTTCAATTTTTATAATGAGTTTTTTGACTGAGTAATATTTGGAGTATAAAACCGAGATTTGATCAATACGAAATGTAAGAATTAAGAAATTACTTTTAAGATTCGTTTAAATGAGCCGAGTTTGAGTAAGGAACTTCTTAATTTTGTGTTCTCACGGTAGCGACTTTTTTACCGGAAAGTATTTACGTGTATACTGACTTTACCATTTGCAGCACTTTTATATTGTACAAGTAGTCTAATGCGAGCTTAGATAGCTTTTGGTAACAGAGTTTGCTTGGTTTTCTTGAACTAATTTTGCAAGCATTGACTAGCAGTGCCCGTGATAAAAAACTTACTGACGCAATGTTAGTCAATGTAAAGCAGGATATCAATCGAAAATTACGTTATCAAAAACTAACAAAACAGACCTTAATATCAATTAATCTCCCAAAAAAATCTTTACTAATATTAGAAACGATTACATCACAAAACAATTGGAAATCAATAGGTGTAGGTAACACATCGATTTCTATGGTGGTAAATCACTTGCAATTATCGCTAAAAACACTATTAAACAAGAACCAATAGTCCGTAAGAACTTCATCACATTTCTTTATTACTGTTTTTCTTTGCTTTAATAAACTTTTTGTCCCAGTGTTTCATTGGTGGTGACGCCTCAACTTACCAACCGGTCCTACCATTCAAGATAGACGCTAATATATTTGAAGCGTTAGTTAAATCGGAATCTGCACAAACCGCTCTTCTACGTGCTTGTTACAAACTTAACGACGATGGAACTTACCATCTCGAAGGCGACGAGAAATGGTAAGACTTTCGATATTGGATTTAGTTGTATGTTTGGTATTATACTGTGCTATAATATTGTTTGCAACAAGATAACTAAATAAATAATAACGGGTCTATAAAAAATGATGCAGACAAAAATAAATTCAATGTTTTAAGAATGTTTAAATGTGTTTCAACGAACAATGTTTAAATTACACGTTACAAAAGGTAACGTTGTAAAATAAAGCATAAGCATAAGTTGTGTAGGTAACGAATTTCGTATTCTTTTTATGTAATATAAAAAGGTTTTTTTCAAACAAAAGTACCGTTAAATGAGACAGATTTATCAGCGTCATAAACATTCATTGTCTTTTGCGAAATAATTTACACTTCGCGGTAATCTCGATTCAGCGGAATGATACAATTTGTCACTCTAATTACGGTAAGTAATACAAATAGCGGGAGCATTATTTTATTTGGGCTCACCTTATTTTCGAGGTTTTCCTCCAGATCCTTTCCTAAGACCATAACAGTTTACGAGCTTCTCGTGGAATAAAATTCGATTACTCAGTAGGATCATAAACTAAGTAATTTATAGGACAAGCCAGAGAGCCTCGTACATAAATATCGCTACACCTCCGCGCTTAAGGTTATCTTTTATTGCGAATACGAGAAAAGACCCAACATAATCTATGGAAAGGCAAGATTACCTGCATTATTCAATACGTTGACCCGCCTTACCTTTATGCTTATGTAGGTACGGAGAAGGTTATCACGAATAGGATCAAAATATCCCAGCGTCCCAAAGTTTCTTTCAACGAAAGAAATATTTCATATCAAGTTTTATTCATATTACTATATATCTAAAATGTTCTAATATTTAGAGATATGAAAGGAATAATAATAAAATAAAATACAGCCTAAACATACATTAAAGTTTAGACACAGATAATGTAACAAGGATGTAAAAAATCAATTAAAAAAATTCTTCAAGATGCTGAAAAACAGTTCACCTTACGTAATTTAAAAATGATTTTGATTATTTTAAAATGTTTTGCAATATCATTTAATAAATCAAAATCCATATAGGCTGAATCTTATTTTAAGTTATACTATTATAAAATTATAGGTTTCCTAGAAATGTCACATTATGAGAGCCAAAATGGAGCCAAATGATGGCTGACAGCCAAAAATCTCTTTAGGATTGCGATGTCGAAAACTGTTTTGTAGGAAACCTGCCGTTTAATATTTTATGAAGGAATAAGTTGGCCATTAAATGTGTCTGTGATTTACATTCTCCCTAAATTTTACCTTTATGCTTTATAGTTTATATGATGATGAACTTTATATATTGGTACAAAGTTTCATGATAATAATAAAAGTCTCAGGGCGACCCAGCTTATTTTTGTTAAAAAACTGAAAAGCCAAACTCTTGCGTTTTCTGGATATAGGATATATTTTTCCCCCCGAAATGTAATTATGTAGGCATTTAGGGGTATAACAAATTTTAGTGAAATCGTCAAGGCCGTTATCGAGATCGCCAAAGAATAAATAAATACACTATTTCCTATTCATTAGATAAATGTTAAAATATTTTTTATGAATTGATCAGGTTCAGCGATCTACACGAACGGGAAGACCAACGGAAGAAGCTATCAACAGTACAGAAGGTGTTCAATACGCTAGCGTTAGAAGCACTAGAAGGGGGTGCGGATGTTACCAACTTACTCAGAAGTCCTGTGGAGATACAATGCGAACTAGCAATAGGTAACTATATACCTATATTCATTGTTTAATAATTTATATCTTTATATATACATTTTTTGATATAGATGTTTGTTACCTAACTCTTCCTGAATGATCTTGAAAATGCAATTGGACCCGGTAGCCGACGCTAGTCTAGCTACATAAAAAAAGGATGAACGATTATTGGTTTGAAAGCCCTGCTCACAGAGAGCAACTGTTAGGTCTAAAAAAAAATATTTTTACGTTAAGAACCGTGTTTATAGAGAAATTGGCTGCATAAATTCACGATTTTGACTATACTTTGATTAAAGATGCGGACCAGTAAGCGAATGAAAATGTATAGAACATCTAGCGTATGCTATAAAAGTTAATGCTGAGGTTATTTTAAAATAAAACACATCTCCAATTTTTTCCATGAATGACGAATAAAATTGCGTCGCTCTGCATACTTTAATCAAGAAAAATAGTTCGCCGGTTAACCCAATTCCTCGCTAACAACGGCTACAGCTGCGTTGAAATATTGTCACAGCCTATTACACTACTTGTTGATTGCTTGCTATAGAAATAAAATAAGATTTTTTTTTTATTTTACCTTAGATTTCAACTCAGTTTACAATATGATTTACACCATAATTTGTGATGTAATTAACAATTTTGTTCTCGTAAAACGATTGTGTTCAATATTCTGCATCTACTTTTTTGCAATAAATAATGCGAATTAAACATGTAACATGAGTAACATAAAAATATATTCATACTTATTTCATGTTACCAACTACATATCTTTCTAACTGAAAGTAAAGAATTTAAGTTGTAACAGTAGTTTATGACTTCATTCTTCATCCAACTTTAATTTCACAGACGACAAGAATTTTACATTTTCATGTAAAGTAAAAGTTATATTATTTTACTTTACTCTTTATACTTTAAGACATTAATAAACTGTATAGCTGAAGCTAAAGTTAGTTCCATTGTTCCAGAATTACTAGCAAGTGGAAAACATCCCAAGGGTCTTATAGCTGTACTACGAGACATTCCAGATTTGGAGGCGGATGACTCTAAATTAACAGCATTAGCGCATGAAAGATTAAAAAAATTACAAAAAAAGCTAGAAGACCTCTTACCCGAAACACATGTTATTCGACTTGAGTAAGTAATCTATACTTTATTGTCCGGGCTTATGATAATCGTATGTATTTCCTGAAGGATCTTTTTTCGGAATAAAATGTAAGCAAGATGAAAGCCAATACTATTCCAACTTTCAACCACATCCGTTCAGCCACTTTACCATGACAGAGCAACAAACATACAAACTTACAAACCTTTTTAATATTAGTAAGATACGACATAGAACATGTCTATTGCCCATACCAATAGTATTGTTATACTTTTCGTTGGATATCTTGTTTGTTCAGACTTCACGCTGTGAATACAATAGGCTCACAATCAAGATGATCAGCCTGGCGTCAGGCATTCCCATTCTGAATTGAAATAAACCAATTACTATACTTATGTATATAATGCAGACTGACAATGTCAAAGAAAATCATCGTAAAGTAGCAGATACATGAATGTATCTAAGTATCATCTGGTGCGGTGGCAGCCTGTAATTTTAGAGGAGGTCAATAATTATTTATAATAGGTGTTTATAGTTCAGTCATTTAGTGCTATTTCTTATAGGTTACCTGGAATTATTTCCTGTAGATCCTGTATATTGTACTTTCGGACAATATACACAGCCCGCATACAATATGTGTACGTATTTTTACGAGTACTATTTTGAGAGGAGTCATGTCCCCTATGACCGTCCCTTTCGTACCGCACCTGCGTCTCGTATCTTAAATAAGAGAGACCAAAACTCCAAATCCAGAAGAAACAAAAACATTTAGACTTTTCTTCTAGAGCCACATCAGCAGATTCTTCTAGAACGGATGGGGCGTCGGATAACGAGGAGAAGTTGTCGCCCTTCAGGGAGGGGGTGCAGGCTGTAGTGGGTTCGCTGGTCGACGACAGCCTCAGCACTGAACCCGATCAGGGCAAGGGCAGAAAAAAGACTGTACAGGTAAGTCAGAAATATTGGTAAAGTTTCTTAGTTAGTGATGATAAATTTGGTAGAATTTTGTTCACGAACAGATTAAGGTAATACAACTTTGGTATAAGAAATAGATTGGCAGTTTTTCATAACAAAAAAAAGCTAAACGTTTATCAAGAAAATCACTTAAAAATTCTTAAGGTTTGCTGATAAAAAGTATCTTAAATATTTATAGTTTCTAATAACTTAAATTATTGCAGGAAGTATTTCTGGAACACATTACTCATCTTAGGATATGTATAGAACATAATCGACTTTATAAGGTTAATGTTAAACAAATTGAAAATGCAGCTAGAAGTATATTAAATAATGCCAAAGAAAACTACGAAAGTCGATCTCGACATCCCCCAGTACTGATATATGGTCCCGACGCTTCCGGGAAAAGTTCATTGTTGACTCATCTGTATTTCAAATTCGAGGAAATTTTCCCCAAACCTGTCCTGAGGATAATACGTTTCTCGGCGTCTACGCCAAGATCGGCCTACAATCTAGAGCTACTAAGAGTTATGTGCCAACAAATATCCATTATCTTAAACATTCCGGAGGGCTATCTCCCCAAAGACGCAAGTTTCGATCCCTTATATATAAACAATTGGTTCCAAAGTTTGTTGAGGCGTTGCGAAGATATGGAGAATGAAATCTTGCTGATCTTTATCGACAATGTTCACAGAGTGAATCCGTTAGAATGCGATATCGTCACAGGATTATCTTGGTTACCCATGTCGCTACCGAGAAATGTGTTTTTAGTTTGCACAAGTGCGGTATCTTTAGAACTATTACAATTAACCCCAGCGCAAAAGGAAAAATTTAAAGTTCAGAATTGTTATTACTTGTTGGACGCAATGGACGAGACTCCTGAAAATAATAGCTCCGGTGACTACATAGATGGAGCATTTGACAATTTAGAAGTCGTCTTCGGTTCTAAAGCATTCAGCAAATTGGCTGGTAATCATTTAGAATTTCTAAGTTTACGTCGTATAACGTTACAAATAATATTAGCAGCTGTTCCCTTTGTGTTTCAGGTTACATAACTTGTTCCGAGTTCGGTCTCACGGAACTCGAACTGTTGGAACTTTTGATGCCGACTAGCAACAGCGAAGCTGTTATTACACTCAAGGATGCCAACTTCAACTTTTCTACTTTATGCGTCGCCAAATATATGATGAGTAAGCACAGATTATATTTGGATTTTCGTCGTGAAGTTGCCCAACTTAGATTGGATTCCTCTTTTTTATATCAAAAAGTTTGCATATGTTCAAAAACATTGTTTTCGTAACAATGACGTAAGATAGAGCTGTCTAAGGGATATATTTACATAAAATATAATAAAAGTAAAACTTGTGTAAGAAACGAGGGAAATGTAGTATATAGTTATATTTCCCTCTTTTTTTTCTACTATTTCATAAATGTGCATAAACGTGATGCTTCCTTATCATCTATTTACGGGTTACCGAATCTTCACCTTAGGGAATTTGCCTTTACTATGTCACCAAGTTAAAGGGGGAGGGAGTTTTTTATTAATTCAAAATATTACACTTAGTCACAAGGGCATACTTTTCTGTCACGTAGTGGTTAACTTACAGGCGAAACCTAAAATAAAGGCTTAATGGACATCATATTTGTAAATACTATCTGAGAAAGTCGGAGAAGCAGGGGGAGGGAATCTTGGCATAGGTATAGGAAATAAAAATGGCATAAAAAAGTAGATCACTTTTTATAGGTACGTTCTCTAAGAACCTTCGAAAATTAAAACCATATTCACCAAAAAATAAATAACCAAATCATTTATTCTCTCTCACAAAACAGAGTCAGTGATATCGGAGAACGTGGTATCTGGTAGGAGCACTGTACGGTGGCGCGCCGCAGCCGCCAGTGCGCGCGCGAGACGACGTTACGTGCGCGTTCAGAGCGCGTTACGAGACGCACACTCGGATCTAGCTGCATTACACTTCGCCAACTTTCTCAATGATACTGATGATACCGATACTTCTGAAACTCAGGAACCTGGTAAGACTTTCAAATGATTGTACTTATGACGTCACATATGCATGCAAGGCCGGTTGTGCGACGCACTCTTAGACCTGCCCTGGAACACTTTACTAACTTCTCCATCGATACGGACGCCACGGATACTTCTGAAACTCGGGAACCAGGTAAGAGCTTAAAAATTATAGCGGGATTATTTATTCGCTTTCACTAACTAGAGTCAGTGATATCGGAGAACGTTCGCACGTTCAGAGCGCGTTACGTGACGCACCCTCGGATCTAGCAGCATTACACTTCGCTAACTTCCTCAAAGATACCGATAATACTGATACCTCTGAAACTCTGGAGCCTGGTAAGTTTTTTAGTAATTTTTAAAATTATTCTTGATTGTATCAAGGATCGTGGTAGGAGCGTGACGCGATTGTGAGTGCGCGCGACCGACGGCGTTACGTACGCGTTCAAAGCGCGTTACGTGACGCGCACTCAGACCTGGCTACGCTATACTTTACTAACTTCCTTAATAATTTTTGTCTTGTTTTTTTATTATATAATCATAGTATCTTCTTGATTGGACCATATCAAATTCCTTTTACAAGGTAAAACATTTTGACAATAGATTTATTGCTTACGCGTAGGCTGTTATATTTTTACAGAATTTATTGTGAGATAATGAAACTTCTTTTAAAATGAAATACAATCCTCGAATACTTAAAAATGAATCATAATGAAAACAGAAGACAAAACGAAGACTTTTCGAAGAATTATTGTAAGTTCGGGTGTTATTGTAGCGCGAAACAAAAGCGATCTTATTCGCCGTCTCATTGCCTCCACGCTGACAGGAGAACTGGCTCATTTTTCACTGCGATAAAATTGGAATTGCGATTTAACAGGAAAAATCTGCCAGCTTACTTGCCACTGTTCCGTTTCATGATTTATACCGTAATTATTTCTAAGCAAAGCTTGCGGGTTGATATAAATTTGGTACTTTTCTTACTTATTAATAGCTTCCTTTCATATTAAACTTCTTATCGCAACACATTTTATAAAGTTATATAAGATATACCGTAACATTAAATGCAATTTACATCATATGACTCCATACATTGATAGTTATGAATACCAGAAGATGAAAAAAAACCAATAAAAATCAGAACCTTTCCATTTTATTAAAAATTGCTGGATATGTTTGCAGTCACAAAGAGCCAAGATCGCTTAGTGGTGAGAACACTTCGATCTAAACCGATGATCACAGGGTCAAACCCTAGCCAGCATCACTGACAATGAGTTTCCAAGTGCTCTAAAATTTATTTTTTATCTCGAACTTAGAAGGAAAACATCGTGAGGAAACCGTGTGTCGAGAGAAACTCTGACAGATTAATATCCGCTAACCTCTACGTGTTGAATTAAGCTTTTACCTTTTCCTCAACAGGAGAGGCCTTTGCTGAACAGTGGAACATTTAGAAGATGTTCCTTTACTTTTGCAGTCATACCAATTCTGTGTAGATTTGGAGAAAAAATAATCATTTTTTTCCAAAA
>DVVJ01001984.1:0-10397 GCA_018234505.1 Junonia neildi neildi
TTCATTGAAAATTGTTAAGATAAACATGTTATTTGTTAAAATATAAGTAAACTTTAAAGATTAAATTATTGAATGTCTGTATATTATGAGGGAAACTATACGGAACCCTTCATGCGCGTGGCTCGACACGCACTTAGCTAATTATTTACGTTGAAAGTCCGCATAAAATGAGGAAGGTTGATCACAGGGCCAACCACCCTTCAAGATACAAACGCATAGTTACGAGAGCTCCTACAGAAAAGTAAATAAAACAGCCTATTAATGTCCCACAACTGGGCAAATGCCTCTTCGACTTTTAAGATAATGGAGCTTAATCCACCACGCTGTTTTCCTTCTCCGCTGAGCTCGAGACGATTTAAAAAATGGTATCTAATTTTTTTTTCTAAAGAACATACTTATACATATTAAAGAGATAAGATATCCTTTGTACACAAAATTTCATAACAACGACTGTAAGTTAATAAAGTTCACTGATAGTAGTTATTTCTTTAAATAAAGTCTATCCAATCCCCATCGAGTCTCCTTTCAGCGGAGTCAATTGAATTGTACGTGAAATTTCACAATGGACGAAAGAGTAATGATATTGTCTTTATATTCAATTTTGTTTTATTATATTTTCACATTTCATTGCTGGAATTTCGAAATTAATAACCTACAAACAAGAAGGTAATCAATTTGATTAATGATATTTTTAATTAATAAATGAATAGGTACGGTTTATGTTCTTTGAATGTTATTTTTATTCTCATTGCAGATAAAAAAATAATAATTTGAACTATATAATTAAATATACATATTTCAGAATGACATCATAAAAAAAAGGAATGGGGCAAGAACAACTTTCTGTCAGGAAGTGAGAGTAGGTTGGCGATGGGAGTTTTCTTATTTAGTCGTATTGAATAGTCTTTTTTTTCAAAGTTTTCACAGTTTTTTTTTTTTTTATATAACATATTGTGGTACAGCCCTCTTGTAGGAAAATTGTGTATGCGATGAAGTCATTAGCAAATAAAGAACAAGTAGATTAACCTATGAAATGTCATTCTTAAAGACTAGTCATAGTCAATATAGTTATGGTCGATCCTGACCAGGGCTATTTATGTTTCTCCATTTCCGGCCTTGAAACGTTTTTCGTTAAGCCATACAAATTATCTTTTTTACTATTTTAATTTGACACCTTGACATGTGACATTAATTGAAGTAATAGCATTATTACAAAGGTATGTTAGAAATATTTATTTTAAACAAGTTAACTTTTTTAATGTATCTATAAGAAGTTTTCGCTTCACATATTAATATAAGTGAAGCACCAAACCTTGCCAAAAAATTAAAGTATACTAAATAAAAACAGTAGGTAAATTACTGCTATATTGCCTACCTTTCTGAATATGCCGCATTGCAACCTACGACCATAAATTGTAGGACTAACCAGTGGGTCATCAGAGGTCGTAATTATAATTTTATTTAAAATACATCTCAGTAAATTAATATAATTATGTGAAGCACCAAACCTGACCGCAAAATTAAAGTATACGAAATAAAAAACAGTAGATAAATTACTGCTATATGGCCTACCTTTCTGAATATGTCGCATTGCAACCTACGACCATAAATTGTAGGACTAACCAGTAGGTCATCGGAGGTCTTAATTATAATTTTATTTAAAATACATCTCAGTAAAATTGTCACGTCCCTCAGCGGCAGAACTCATTTAATACCGATTTATAACCGTTTCGGGATATTTGCTGAACCTAAGTGGGATTACTAAGTTATGGTCTTAGAATAAGAAAATAATAGAAATGACATTTGCCTGAATCGAAGGCAGTATTTTACGTATATGTATAACGATGCATTCGATTTGTTTTATGTAATATTTATTAGTTACTTTTTAACGCTGAAATTAACGTTGATGATGATGATAGATGACTGGATGGATTATAAAATTTGAAATGTAATTACCTTATATTGTTTTAGGTAGAAGGAATTGAATTCGATCATTCAAAGTTTAATCGAATTTGAGGACGAAAAATCTTTGCAATCCTCTTTTACATAGAGACTCTCCTGGGCCTAGACTTGTGTTCCCAAGTAGTGGTGAAGCCTATCTTTGATTATGTAAGATTTGGTTCTTTGTCAGCACGAAAATATTGAAAATTCAAAAAAGGTAAATCTATTTCCTTCCTACGTTTTCCTTGATCGTTTATAACAGTAGAAGGTGGCACTTCACCGTGTTCACTGTTCCAAGGCCAACATAGAATAAAACTTGGGTATAACGGACGGAATAATTTTCAAATTAATATTCATGAAATTCAAATTAGATAACTACCGATGAGTGTGAAACGTTTTAGGTTATTTGAAATACTTCAATTATAATCTACATAGATGACCTAATCTCGAAACAGTGCTAGCTACTAAGCCTTGTTTTAAATGAAGTATGCATTTATTTTGAGTGTGTTCAGAAGCACAATCAAGAACTAATAATAGAAATGGTGTTAAATTAAACTTGTAGCTATTTCCAATTTCTATTTTTAACACCGTGTTGGCCGTATACTTGCTGTATTTATATTTTGCACTGAATACTAACAAAAGTATTGCACTAATTTGTGACACATGGCTTCAATTAAAAATAGCTACTTAAATGATAATAAAGTTGAAATAATTTTGTTCTCCTTTTTATCGTTTGCTGTTTCAGCTTGGTGAAATTTAAAAGTGTACATGACATAATATAATAATAGCGGTAATTTCAGTTATAATGGCAGCCATATTTAATTTCTTTACACGTCATAACGCATGACACATTGAACAGGTTATTGTGAACACTTTTGAGATATACTGGGTGTTTGTGTATTTTTCGGACTCCTGACACAAGATCGACTGATCTTACTGGGGGCCGTTGAGTGTGAAGCGTTAACATAAGAATTATTCAATTTTAATTTCCGGCCTTTGATCAATCAGTATTAAATAACTTTTAATGATGTAAGTTACTAAATAAAAGAAAAATGTTGTCTTATAGAAGATATATAGAACCGACTTTTTGATATATAAACGTGTGTGAAACTGTGTGGGACAGCTAGTACAGTAATAAAAGTAAAACATTAAATTAAAAAAGATTATGACACATTGAAATAAAATATATTTCAAACGAATATAAATCGCGAATATTATGTTTTTTTTTCATTTACCATTGTTTCGAACAAGGTTTACTAAGGTTTACTACAAAACTATTTTTTTAAGCGTGAAAATACTTTGCGCTATAAGTTGGGCTACGAGGAAAGATTTTTTTAACTATTCCTCGTGGCCCAACCAGTTGGACAAACCAGTTGGGCCATGAGGAAACTCCCGTTTCATCGAAGGTATCTATCACTAATGCAACAAACCGTTGAAAGGTTTTCGTATTTATTTATGATTATGCTTTACAGAGATAATGTTTTTATAAATCAATAAGCAACGGTTTACCGTTGTTTATTTACTTTCAACCAAATATTTCAGTAAGTCGTTGTAAATAATTAAATTAAATTGAGGTTTGTTTATCTTTTGTACAAATTGGAAAGCCAGTTCAATTTACTAAATTACGTAAATATGTACCATTAAAATTATTGAACATCAGAGAAACACAAATTAATATGAACAGTAAAACAACAAATAGTTTATATACCTTATACATAAAGTAACATAAACAGCAAACAAGAATTTACAAGGTGTCAAACGTTCCTAAGAAAATATATTCTTTAGATTTAACTTTCACGACTTTAAAATTTTAAAAGTAGGTAATAGACAAAATATACTTTTAAGTTTTAAAAGAGAAAATATTAAAAGTCAACTTTGCCGCTTCGTTAGACAAACTTAAATTAGTTTCATGGTACTTGTGCTCAGTTCGTTGACAGTTAGTTCTTTTCAGTAGAAATTACATACCGAAAACACAATAATAGCTTATCTTGCTTGTAAAAATGCTCATCTACATATTTACATAAAAAAGTAAATTAGAACTACCTGCCTACGTACGAACCTGCATCAAATGCTTAAAAGTAAATTAAATAAAAATAATACTATACAGGTTGTCTCAGAAAGTGTGGATTAAATCGAACAGGGGTGAAGGGGAGTATAGTGCCTGTATAGTTATGATTTTGTAATGACTGTCTAATAACGAAAATCTTAAATCTGTTATCTTAATATTTTTGTCTAAAACAAAACGTTTTGAATTAAGAAGATTACAGAAGTAGTAATTTTATATTTTATAATGTGACTCTATATTGATATCAAGTGCTGCCCCTTTCATAAATAGCCGTTCGTCCCACTATGATCAATTTATGAAAGGGTCAAATTCCCTAATTTTTTAATTGCCTATAATTATCTTGTATGTATGTAACAACAAAAATATTTAATTTGTACTGCTGTATTTCGAAAGAGATTAATTAGACTGAATGAGAACATTCAGGTAAAAACGATTAAAAATATTATGGCCTGAATTTGCCAGACCCTTCATGCCACCTCTCCCCTACTTTAGTTTTTGTGACGATAACAATTAATTTTCGATAATAGGCTATCGTAATGCGGACATTTAATTATTTATTGTGGATCTAGCCATTAATTCATTAAGTCGTCACTCTTCTAGATCTTAATTGTTGTGATTTTATAATCACTAATATTAAAAGAAAAAGTTAATTATCTTCAATACGTTTATTATTTTCAACAGTATACAATCTTAACATAATAAAAATTACATAAATAAAAATAAATTGACTAGCTCGAAATGAATTATAATGTTCTTTGTAGTGATCTAGTTCATTAATATTTTCGAATATTCAACGAATATCAATAATTTCATTGACCGGTTAATTAACGAAAAACATATATATTTGATAAAATAATATTTACAAAATAATTACAAAGCATTAAGAGATAAAAGTGCTTAACGAAATTAAT
The DNA here is from genome assembly GCA_018234505.1 of Junonia neildi neildi. Classification (NCBI taxonomy): domain Eukaryota; kingdom Metazoa; phylum Arthropoda; class Insecta; order Lepidoptera; family Nymphalidae; genus Junonia; species Junonia neildi. The sequence goes on from DVVJ01001984.1 coordinate 4,918, forward strand.
ATATGAATTATTTCTAATTACGAATATCAAAAAGCTATGTATTCATGTAAAATAGGTTAATCAATTTTAATTTAATTGTGAATTTTAATATAAATAACACGAACACGAAATAATATTTATTTAACTATATTTTTTTTATCTTCCACAATTAAGTATCATAATTTGACACTATGCTTTATTAGGCTTATTTTCAACATTTTTGTGATATTTTAAACAATTTGCTAGCTTTAATCTCACATTTTTATCCTATTTCCGAGGGTATCTAGTATAATATTAGTTCATTTAATAAAAATAATATCATATCAAATTACACTGTACGAGGTTTAAAATTACGTCTAATTACTGTCTAATATTCGATATATTTTATACTATTGATAATTTAATTTTATTGAATATTTAATTAAATTTAATTTTAATAACATGTGATAATTAGGTCCGCATTACCATAAATTAGTCTTAAATTAGTTTTTATGCTAAACAGTCTTTAAAAGGGCCTAAGTATAAAGAACCCCTGAAATCTGTGCCATTATAAAAGATTTCTTCAAGGTTCAAGCGTCCTTAACTTAGTATGATGACTCGAAAAATATCACTTTCTGCCACCCTTACGATTTAAAATCGCGGTAGCGTTAAGCCTAATTCATTTCAATTTTCATTTTACCTTCCAGTAATTTCGTTACCCCGGTCTGTCTTTTGAGGATTAGTTTTGATTTTATATTTGTTTATATTATAGAGATAATTAAAAAGTACTATTACAATGATTTTTTCAAATTTTGACTGTTTTTTTTTTGCATTCAGATGCACGCTATTAATCTAACTGGTTAAGTAAAATTGCATTTAATACCGGCAATCCCTTCTGACTTCGCATAGACTAAATATACATATATAGTCTTAAATGTAGCCTAAGTTCAGTTAATGAGGGATAATGTAAATTTCCAATTGTTAAGGATGTTTTTTTATATCAAACGAATGGATTTATAATATATTTATAATAGATACTAGTATAGAATATACGTAATGATGTGTTTCTATATTGAACTGAAATAATAAGATTTCGTATTAAAATAACACTCGGAGAGTGCAGAGCTTCTTAACGACAGCTATTTGAAAGGCAGTCTTGCACTTTTATTTTACAACAAGCACACCTGCACCTGAAATGCATTTTTGATGCTTTCGAAACGCTGTTTCCTTTTCAAGTAATATAATCTTCGAATTTCTAAAGATATTCTGCATCGATAAGCTGTAATGTGGAATCATCTCTTTGGTTAATGTGTAGTCAGGCAAATATGTAGTAAAACGATTACGGCGCTCATATACGAGAAACGATATTTTCTCGCCGCGACTTAAGTTGTAAACCGATTACATTATATTCGTAATGTTGTTATAGAACACTTTACGAGAAATATTTTGTACACTCTACCGACGTACTTTTCCAGTAACATATGTATTTTGATTTTAAAAATCGACCTACTTCATCACTTTTGATGTTTTTGCTGTAGTACCATTATGGAAGCATAATTATTAAAATATTATTTTTTATTATTATAAAATTCAAAATAATAAGTATACATTATGAGGTATCAGACATAAATAATGGATAAAAATAAATAACATAACAATATATAAGCTATACCAACGTACAGGACTTTTTCTTCTTTGTCCTACCCTCTTCCCAGTTTATTTGAGGTCGGGTCCCCTTATACCTTTGAAAACATAAATTTTAAATAACCTCTATTATAAAATATAAGCTATTACAAGTTTACGAAACCATTTTTCGCAAAGGTCCTGACATGCGATAGCTCTCTCGCTGAATTATTTATATCGTATTTTTACTGAAGCGTTTGACTATCGGAAACGTAATGTTCGCCGAGAAAATGCTTCTAGAGACATAAAAAGGCACTTCAAATGTGAGTGAGTTTTACACGGAGAAACCCTTTCAGCCCTTTCATAGCAGCGATTTGCAAGCGAAATCTTAACGAGACAACGATTATTCCATTTATCACACGTTTTCAATCCCACTGTATTGTTAAGTTTGCTCGTTTAATTAACTTATCACTTTAAGCGTTGTGTAAAACGAACAAGTTTCTCGTAATTTTATACTCTGTTACCCATACATTAATAAGAACGATTTCTCAGAATATAATCATTTGTAAGTAAGAAAAATAGGATTTACAAGGAGTAACATTTCCATTAATTAAGAGATGTGCACATGGGCGTAGCCAGGATTTGCTTTAGGGGTGGGCAAGTTGGCAAATTTGGCTTTAGTGGCGGGGGCAAAAAACAGTGTAAGAAAAAAAGGGAATTAAAAATTTTCATTACTGAATACTACATAAGAAAACGATGCTTATCATAGGTGCAAACAATAAATTAGTTCACTACACTACAATCTCCTCGTCTTTATAGACACTTTTTAGTTCTTTTTCTTGGAATCATATATTAGCATTTACAGGAAACAATTTCAGTGGGCCGAGGCTAAAGGTTGGCCGCCTTGACATCCTATTTCCGGAGAGCTTCCAGGTTGTCAGAGCTAAGTCTCGTGGGAAAGAGCAGCGGCCATACGGCCATGGACGGGAAATTGTCTGTCGACCTACGTCATTATTGTCACATGTACATAAAAACGGAAAAGTGAAAAACAAACAGTTTTATTCCCGCTGTTATTCTTCTAAGAGCAATTATTTTTATAGCCTTGAAGCGCTGTGACGTTTAAGTACATTTTTATCGTGCAGTAGTTTTCACGAGCAACTTGAATATTTTCTTAGATTTTTGAAATAAATATAAGTATACTGTATTTTTTCACGAAAATAAATATGTGAGACATATTTTTGGAGATAAATTTATTTATTATGCTTTTCGGGATTTAAAAATTTATACACAAATGTAATAAAAATGTAACAAAGAAACTGTGTAGAATAAGTAACGTTTATAAAAATGTACATCGTCATTTCTTGACACATTGGAACATTTCAAGTTATTTTACGCGTGTGACCACCACATCGGAGGAAGATCTGGCGCGGTGCCAGCGGGACGACCATTATCTAACAATTTCATACATACATTTTGCGCCCTGGCACCTCTATTCAATCAGGTGTGAGTAGAATATACAAAACTGAAGACAAATTTTCTACAATACGAGATATTTATTTTTCCACACGTGATGTTTTAATGCCCTAATTATAGGTTATTATTTTATATCCGTCGAATTTATCCCTGGTACAGAACTTTTTTCCGAATAGGTAAATGCTTACTTCTTCCAAAAAACACATATTTTGCTGAATTTCACTGAAGCTTTATACAAACATAGCATGTAGATAGACACTATTGTTTTTAAGATGTTTTGCACCATATTTTTATATTATAAACAATAAGCGGTTTATGATTGTGGTTATGGAATAATAAGAGTACCTACTATGCAAAATTCAATTTATTATAACTAACCTGAAAATTTCGGTACATGAGTTGTTTATAATAAAATTATAACAACAATTCTGATATTCATTTTGAAAGTTCGTATCATAACAGCCAGAAATACCGCAGAGGTGTTGCGTCCATTTACAATATAATTATGAAAATTATTCCGTAACAAAAGTTGTTTGACAAGCTTTGTTTCGATGGGTAGTGTATACAGTAAACATGATCCTAAACTGGCGATAATAATACAATACCTTAGGGGTATTTTGTTTTTCATAGAAATATTTATTAAATAAAATAAATAAATAAATGTTAAGACTATGAGTCTGTCTCACTTAGTACCTTACCTTACCTTATTTTCTCTTTTATTAAGAAAAGGGGCATGGAATTTTCATATCTAAATATCTATTATAGTACTTTAAATTGATAAATGTAATTTATTGTAGATCTGGGCCCAAAACGGATGACGTCATATCGTGCTTGTCAAACAATTTTACCATGGCATGTTACGTCTTAAAACGGTATTTTGTAAGCACACGTCTTGAAAACATAAGAAATAGCATAGATAATAATATTCTTGTGTTTTTGGAGATGTTCTATTAACAATCTTTCGAAAAAGGTTACCGGTTTATTTTTTATTAATTTTTTAATTACTTATTTGACAGCATGGTACGCACCACGTAACGTAACATTTCAATTTCACAATGTCATAGAGAATACGGTTTTAGGACAATAACATGTTTCAACATAGAAATACGTTTTGATTTGGCATAGAGAATAAGGGCCCTGTATATTCGGTTCCTTATAAAATTGTACAGGAGATTATTGCATGTAGCAAAACCCAATACCTACACAAATACGGGGTCAATGCGGACTATGGGTACTAATTGTAACTACGTATATTATTCCTATTCACAAACACTTCGAACCTGTAGAAAAATAAATTCTACGAAAAATACGAAAAAAAAAATTTCTAACAAATTAAATACCTTAATAGTCGAAATAAAAAGCAAACAGCCTGTAAATCATTTTTACACCTTGAGTAACGTATTTAATCAAAGCGGCGACGTTAGTTATTTTTTTTATTCATGTTTCTAGTAGTTAGGTGCATTCGTTGTTAGAAAATATACATCATGTCAAAACTGAACTGAAACCTAAAAACTGTCTAGAGACTAAACTACTAATCCGATTGAGATATTTTTTTTTGTGTATGGCCTTGAAATTGTAATTTGTTTAAACAATTTCAATTAAAACACATAACATGTATTGACCCTGTATACAAACATATTATGGGTATTGAAAAACTACGTGTTCTCTCAAATAAAAACAGACTCTAATCCATTGAAACGCTTCTCTTTGTTTAGGATTTTATTTCGTAGGTATTGGTTCGAATGAAATTTTCGTATTGAATGTAAACTGGAAAATACACAAATGTCAATATTGCTTTTTTTGCCATGAAATTTTGTTCGTAAAGTTAGAAGTTTAATTAGAAGTTTTGGTTAATTTTTATCCTGAAAACTACCTTATCTTGAGTAGAGTAGTAGTAGTAAACGATATCTAGACAGGAAAACCCGTAAACAAAAGGTACTAACTATAACAAAATGGACATTTTTCTCACATTTTAGTAACGGGTGACATCAATCATTGCATACAAAGAGCAAGTGAAAAGATTATCGACACAAAACATCCATTGAAACTCCACTAAAATTAAAGACATCAATTTAAAAATGTTATTTTCAAATGTTACATTTCAATAAATTTCTACCGTGGAAGTGCCATGCCCCTTCCCCATTAATTCCCCATCCATTCCCCCTCCATAGGCCGGCAACGCATTTTGTAGCTCCTTTGGTGTTACAAATGTCCATGGGTGACAGCATTCACTTACCATCGGGTGATCTGTCAGCTCGTTTGCCGCCTTATACCATAAAAAAAACATTTGAGTATAAGAAAAAATAAAAATAATAAATACTTGAAAAAGAAAAAAATATTAAACATAGATGATTTTATATTTTCAGTTAGTAATTTCTTACATAAATATGTACTGAAATTGTTTGTCTAAAGTTTATTATTACGTA
>DVVJ01001985.1:0-10395 GCA_018234505.1 Junonia neildi neildi
AGGCATATTAATTTTTTAACTATTTATTTTATAGACAGCCCTAAATAAACGCGAGCGAAGCCGCGGGTAACAGCTAGTGTTGGAAATAAAATGCAGATATAATGTAGATTATCATACTTGTAGTAGATTTTTTTAAATAAAAATGCGTAAGATTGTTGCTGCCGTGAAGATCAGAAGCCTACTATTTCACTGTTTTCAACACATTAAACGCAGTAAATACTTTATTATGAATTTAAGTACGAGATTGCGTTATACAAAATGTATAGTATTAACAAACCACGACAAACATACTACGAGACGACCATAGTGTAATTCTAGCCTAATAGTATTTGTCAACGCGATCACCGATCCTTAATTGATATCATTGGTCGGTTCTGTACAATATAATTTTTCCTTACATTTTCTAAAAGCAACGCTAATCAGATAATTGGTTATAGATAAATCGTTACAATTTAATGCATGATAGCTCAATGTTTCGAATTGACATTTAATTTTGTCGGCACTCAATAAACTCGTAATATAACGATTTCAGACCTCGATTAAATGATCAGCTGTAATTGGCGATTGTAAAATAAAGCGTTGATATATACGGTCCATTTTCTTAAGTAATGTAAACGGTAGATCATTAAGTTCTAAACTCAGAACCCACTATTAATATAAGTCGTATATAATAAATTGCATCCATTTATTACGAATTCAATAAACAATTATTCATTGACGGTTGTGTTTTATGATCGTAATTGTTTTAATATTTGGCAATGATTCCTGGTGGCAACATAGTACGTTAGTGATTTTTGTAAAATAAATGATGGCGAATTAATATGAAATAACTGGTATAAATCGCGGAAGACGGAAGTTATTGCAACCGGTTTGTGGACACGCCGCGTATGTGTACGAGTATGTTAATATGCGTTTGCGCTGGTTTCGCGCGAGCAGACGAGCGACTTTATAATAAATGTGATATTTACCATTTGATAATAAAAATTTGCTACACAATTTTTACGTTTTATAACTTCAAAGATTTTTGACAAATAATATAAAAGCAGGCCATAAATCAGTGGTATTTTAAGACTCTAGGTAGAGTTTCGTAATTCACAAAATCAACTTAAAATATGCATACGTATTTAAAGATTTTAAACAATTTTATAAATACTGCGTTTTATATGTTCTTGTATAGTTATTATGTTTACTTTTCATGTGTTGGTAAATGTTAGGTAAATCAATATTTGATTTATGACCTTTAAAATATGTTAGTTTTTTTTGCGTACGACGACGACGACTAAAGCAATCGACAACTTTGACACCTAAAATGTATATCGAGATGTTCACGACAAGTCAGTCGTGTCGTTGTCGTATATTTGTTTACACGTAATATCGCCTCGGGCTTCTCGATAACTGTGACGTATGGGCAAGCCAATGGCCATTCATGGTGAGAGCCACGATATATGTAGTCGTGTATTGTGTAATAGCATATTAATACTTCAAGTTTAGATTATTATAACATACATAATTAATTGGATATTATGTATGGAACTATTACAAGATTTTCTATTTCCGATTTGACCTTAAGCTTCCGTGTTGTTTTAAAGTGTTCTATTGGTTAAATTGTTATGTCAATATTGTTTATTTATGCTTTTGACGATACGTAGAGTCGATACGAGCCTCGTGTTGCAATAATGCAGTAGATTGTATTAACACACAATGTGACAAGGCAGCTAAGTGACAATCGTTGACAAGATCAATCAACTTATTATCACTGAAAGAAAACGTTATTTTTATGCGCCTGCTAACATGGGGGTCAGCGGCTGGCCTTCGAGCACATTTACTTACGGGCATTCTTATAACTGATTGTTACAAGACCAAAATTGCCTTAATAGTTGAAATGGCATAAAATATGTAAGGTGTGGCATAACGGACGCCAATAGCGTGGAACAAGAGTATAATACAACTTTGGGTAACCTTCGTTATGTAGGCGACAACATTGACAACTGCGTTACCGCGTTATTAGCATTGTTCATACTTGAAGATGGAGATAATGTTTTATTTTACATACTTTGTTTGAGGTCAAATGGTATTTTAGGTCGCAAAATGATATATACTATGAAATGATGTAAGATTTTATTACAATTATTAAATAGCACACAGTCCCTCGTGGTTTACTCGCTTTTATGGTTACTGCGCTGCTACTTTGGGTCGTAACTTTACGTTTCGTAACTTTAAACTTCTTCAATAAATGAGTTATCTAACGAAAATATTTGTACAGTAATATGAATATAGTTAGGTGTTTATTCATCTACGCAACTACTAGACCTAGTATATGTGTACGACTATTCGCTATGTAGCTATTCAGTGGACAGTTCAATTTGGAAAACTCCATGCACCCTTTGAAACAAAAAGATACACTCCAGATAAAATTAGATATATGGGATGATTTATAAAATAATTCATAGTAATAGCTATCAATGCGATATAAGAAACTCATTAAAATCTTCCATGCTAATAAATTTACTAATTTAGGTCAAGCATTGTTTGCTCTCAGTCTTGTCATTTTTTTTAAGTAGACTCTTGAACAACTTTAAACAAGAACACCTTTATGCAACTATTATGACATTTAATTTAAATGCAATTGCCGAGTCCACTCTAGGAATCTTTTCGCTTGAATGACAACAAGTGACTTATGTAAATTACTAATATAAATATTGAATGGCCGAGTATATGTTAAAAGCAATACTTTAATATTAATAAGTAAGAATGCAGTTTTAGTATGCAGTACTGCATCGGTATAGTCAAGACTTTTCTAGGTCTTCTAGGACATTAGCAATAAAGTAACAAGTTTTAGGTCAATCCGACGTTTTTTCTAATGTCAGTGGTTAGACCCTAAATACGTAATTACGTACCTATTACATTAACCGATAAGCTTAATCCGGAAAATAAAAATTTAATGCCCAGTTGTAAGAGACATAACATCCTGCAATTGATAAAATATTGCGTCATAAGTTACATGTAATCAATACCTTTGCATTGAGTATTTGAGTTGCTTTTGGTCACCATGTAATCATACGCTAATTGAGCAAATTGTTTGTAAATTCTATAGACAATTAAATTAATTGCACGAACTTGACTCAGTTACCTTATTGTGACCGATTTACAGATAAATTAGCGAGTGAATTAATGTATTGCGTGCATAACTGTATCGACGATTTACATTTCAATTAGAAGAAATCGTAGTTTATATTGTTATGTATACAGATAATGTTTTCGTTAGGCCGACTAATATAATACCCTATGTATTATATTAGTCGGCTTCAGGAACAATTTTTTTCTCGAATATACGTATGTATCAAATGTCGATACATACGTATACATACCTTTTTAGATGTAAACATGCAATAATTCGAATAAGCTACGGATATTTAGACATTTATCTACTCGAATTACTCGATTATATAATTATAATTTGCGTATGGTTTTTCTATTGCTATTTATAACGAAACATGTTTTAAAAGGTCAATGTCTCTAAATGTTTGACGCGTATTTAGAACAATACTTTCAAGTGACAATTTTTTGTTGGCACTTAACAATAACCTACTTAGGCGAAGTACGAGTTCTTGTTAACCGGAGCCCTTATTCAGTTCGCGTTGTTTTGCGTACTTTATAACGCATCTATTGTACACTCTCTTTTGCAACATCGGGTTCTGTTTCCATTCGCGTTGCAACGCATATTTAATACATTGATTTAATTCGTTGTGTTGCACTACAAATATTTGCAATAACTTATCAGTAGAATGTTCTGGAAAGTTGTATTTTAGGTCCGTACCTAAATGCTCTGAAGATATTGCGACATCTATCTCTACGCGGCAATTCATATTGCGACTTTAGGGAATTGCAATGTTACAGATTTTATGGAGTTTCCAAGAGATTTATGCATAATAGCTACTAGCTAGAAAGATACGGCCACGATTGAATCTACCTTAGATTTCGTTATAATGATTATGGTCGATAAAATTTATCGTTTGTTTTATAACTTTTCCCGCGGTAATATCGTTATTACATATTAGCAATATTTATTGTGACATTCCATTGCCTAATCATGGATATGAATGGGAAAATTATAAGTAAGTCAATGTTATATAAAATAATTTTTGGGAAGTGTCGTAAACAAAATTCATTTCAATTAACCAGGAAGTTGAACAAATTATTACGACCATACTACCTGACATACAACAGATTAAACGCGTGAGCTTGAACAAAATTAGTCCCTCATTAGCCTTGCGTTCAGATTGCTATCAAATACAGGATATTGTAACAATTTAATACGTTTATGGACAAATTACTACAATAGCGCTGAGAGGTTGCGTCAAAATGTTGTAAATTTCGTTTACACTTCATTTATTTTGACTGCATATGGCCTGACCGCATGTGTTGGTCACGATGAAGCGTCGTTATGTTAGAAACAAGCGTGTTACTTAAGGACCGTTTGATATATGATCGTTGGATAATGTGAGAGGTGTTATGAGAGATTTAATGATCCCTTTTTGTTCAGTTTTTGTGTCATCTTGCGTGATCAAATAATTTCGTTCTTTAATTTTTCATGTTGATCTAATTTGTGCAGACGAATGTTGAAATTAAATTAAAAGTGTTCTTAATTTTTGTAATAAATAATCTGGAATATTGTTATTAAAATATTAGACTGCAGTCTCTGTTTCTTTGTTAGCTTAAAGTTCCAAATTTTGGGAACGTGAATCGGGATTTTTTGTATAAGATATTGCGTTTATTGTACTATAGTACTAGTTAATTTGAACAGCAGTAAAATTCGTCACTGGTAAAACGCATTGCATATTGTAAAATTCAATTAATCAAGTGCATCGAGGCCTGTAATATTGTGAAGTATAGGCGAGAATATTAAATTGAAATATTCAGCAGTTTGACCAGTTCTGCACGTGATCTCGAGAACAGGCGTCGCACGTAGTTAACGTAATCGTCCTTGTAAGGATGCTGGCTAGATTGTGCCTAGATTGAAGAATTTATGAGAATAATTAGGTAATAAAACCTTGCTCCTATTACAAGGAACTTGTTAACTGTTTATTGTCCGCTAGACGAAATTTCTATCGAATCATAAGGTAATTTTATACTAGTACTGTTGAAACTATACTAGTCGTTAATTTACAGTGTTTTATAGGACTTGCGCAGTTTTATTTATGGCTCTAAATAAACAATAAGAATCGGAATTTTAGATTATACCCTGGTTTGCCATTAAAATCAATTATAATAGGAATTATATCCTTTTTCAAGCTTTCTAGATCGAGATAAGAATCAGTACTTACGTAAAAGTTTATATAATATTTTTACAAAAGATTTACAATTTTACGGATTATTTAGTATCAATGGTTTCAATTTCAAGCAATGTCATAGAAAGTTTTCAGGTAAATTGTATTATAATTTTTACAGTCTGTAACATTATATAGTTAAATAATAATAATAATCAGGAACAACTCAGTCATTCAGCTTTGAAGTTTAAGTATTGAAGTCATTGAACCCATATTTCAACTCCTTAGATATACATTTCTTATATATTTTATCCTTCTCCAGACCACAAGAATGAAGTAACATTCGAAAATAAATTCGAAAAATTTCATCACATACATAGGTACATATTACTATGAAAGTTTGGTTGTGTCGTTTCAAAACACTAATTGATTATCAGGATTAAGTAATATACAGAGTTACTAATACCGTACATAGGGAATAATTGATACCAATCAAAGATTAAAAATATAAAAATCTAAGAGCATATTACATAAGTCTCTACTTATCCGTGAAGTAAGTTGCGTTTATGTAACAGCTGATTTTATTGTTAGGAAACTTATTTTGTAATTTTATGTTCATCTAAATACATTTGTATTTAAATCTGGTTAACTATCTAAACAACTTGGAATTGAACTGAAATATGTAACGGTCAAAAACTGTTTTTTTTTTGTTTCTTTTAAACAGGATTTCGATCTAATGCAACGTGATTTTGTAATTAATTTTGTTATATTAAAAATAATAATTAATATGTAGATTTTGGTCCGAAATGTTATTCAGCGTACTTGTCATCCTTAGTGGCACTTAGATTACAACGTTGAATTATCTCTTTAAACCTAGAAAAACAAACCTCTTTAGAATTCATAGGCTCTAGCCGGAAGGCTTAAATATTTCAGAATCGGCTAAAAATTTTAACACAGTCATGTTAACTATATCAGTAAAAATTACCTACAAACGTAACCTCAACTGCAAGAAGTAACAAAAGACAAAGGAAATGTAGCCGGCATAAACATTTTTAATAAATTAATGTTCACGAAATATTGCGTTATAGTTATCTTAATATTCAAATTGACTTCGAAACAAACCGGCGAGCTTAAGCTTAATGCAGTCTAGGAAGTTTCAGCCAAGTGTAGTATTGATAAGGCGATACAACCTCCAGTCTTGAGATACAATCTGTGTTTACTCCGACATGGCCTCTTGTTTAGTTAGATATCGGTTGTATACAATACTACGGTTTCTGTTATCTTTCGTTAATATTCTGAGGTAAGTAGTTTTCTCTTATTTGTGTGGTTGAAATTTTAAATCAAAATTGCTATTGTTTCGTTTAGGATTATATATAGGTATTTCGTTTTTAGTAAATAGTACTAATCTACGATGTTTATTTAGCGTATTATTATTTTTAATAAACATAAGTAATACTTAATAAGTAATAAGTACTAATAAATACTTAATAATTATAATAAATACTTAATAATTAATAGGTAATAAACATGATAATTTCATTTAGTCTGTATATAATATAGGTATAATAATATGCATAAATATTTAAAACACATTTTGAATTCAACCGTAGCCTGTTTTTCAGCCAAATTCTTTGTACGAGTTTAATAATCCAATATAGTGATAGGAGCTAGAAAATATTAATTAATTCCTCAGATGGGTACCTAGTTACATACAGTACCTACATCTAATTAATAATAATTTTATATTTATTTTAATTTTATAAAAAAGTTTGAACAAAGAGAAGATAAAAACACGCGTCTCTCGTCAAAGTGACGTTTGACAAAGTTTCAAATTCCATGTTCACGCTGTTATTTTTGTTAAGACTTCTTCTAAATCATTTTTGACCCTAGATGACTGAGTGAGGACTGGGCTATATTTTATATCTTACAACATCTACACAAAAAAACCTAAATTATTTGATTTGATTTTATTTTACACATGAATATTTATTGTCATACATAAGTTATATTTAAAAAACCAAATGCTTAATGAATGATAATTACAGTCACGCGTTAAATAATACAATATTAATTGATGTTTTTGCAGAGATTCACGCTTTAATGTCTTCCGCTTCAGACGCAAGTTTATCATACTTTGTTACAAAATAAACATTCAATAGTAAATATTACGACTAGAACTATAAAATTACAACTAAGTTATCCATTAATTAACAGTTTAACATTGAAATGTAACTAAGATGAAACGTATTTAATAAACAAAAACATGACTAGGCTAACATCAACATATTGCGTTATTTACCGTTATAATAAAATAAGACATAGCTTAATTGAAATTGAATTTATCTTTAATGCAATTAGCTAGATATTAGCACGAAACTCAAAGGGTACTTAAATTTAAGTATCCGTAAATTGTGTCCGTTAAGCTAGTAAAATGATAAGGCATTTTAAAAGTTGGGAAATTCGAAGTAAAACTTTCAGATCAATTACAGGGTGAGTTAATGTTGCCATACTCTGGTGGGCGTTTAACGAATAGGCAGATTTATGTTATTTACGCTACAATTATCACTCTTACAAAATTCGATTAGCATATTATGAAATAATTTTCACTGTTACCTATTTCATATCTGGGCAGCATTCTTAGCAAATAACTGGGACATGGCCAGTTGTTTGGCGTTAAAATAACTCATTTGAAATCGATAGCATATAATTGAATGTGAACATTCATTATTTCATTAAATATTTTCAACAATTTTCTAAAATATTTGAAAATATTTTTTTCATTTCCACAAGTTTTTTAAAGCGTTACGTTTTATATGCAGTAATTCAAGCATACATGCATACATTAAGATCCATTGTTCATAATAGACATAGACAATAACAAACACTGTTGCTATGCACGTCAAATAATCCCAATATCTTCTTAGGATACCGACCACGCAATTTGAATTTGAAATGTAGATGACTAATAGGCCTCTGACCCACCTCATAAGTGGCCCGCCTTCAGCTCGAACTAAGGTCACATATCAAGTTCATATACGTTCAGAGGCATTGCGCATGTGCATTTATTACATAACCATTTCCGTGGTTCCCGTTCACTCGCTGTTGCGGAATTGTAAAACAATCTTAGGGCTGTGTAGATTGAGACTTTAGCCTGATTATTAAAAAAAAAAACTAATGTCATTATCCATGGTCGACGGTCGTGTATGATTCCTTTGTTAAAAGGTTAGGAAATATTAAAATGAATAAAATAATTATAACATTTAATTATTATTTTGTTTTAAAAATTTAATTTATATTTTTTTTATCGTCAAGTGAATGGTATAAAAAGATAAAAAACAACAATAGCGTTACAGAAATAAAAGTGAATGTATTTTATATGAGTAATTAAATTGAAAGCAACGAATTATTGTAAGGTCACGGAAGAATTCAATTGTGTCCGCCATGTTAATTGCCATGTTTACACGATTCTTACTAATTATGTGGTTAAAATATTTTATAAACAAAATGATATATTAGGGAAAAAATACCTACTATTTTTATGATTGTTTGATAATATTATTTTTCTTTCTTTAAGCTCTAGAACCCGCGATAAATGTATGTATGTATGTATGTATGTATGTATGTATGTATGTAAATGTATGTTGTCCACCACTTAATTTATTTTCTGAGATAAATACTTCTCTATTTATATTTTTTTTTATATGAAAAGAAACAATACATAATTATGAAATCTCTAAGTTTTTCTACCGATAACAATCCAATGAATGAATTAAAATAAAATCACGTAGGATACGGCCTTGTTGCACTTAATTACATGTTCAGATGTAATGATATCATTATGTTAATGCTGTTGTATCTATGCACTACAAAAAAAAAATAAATAAATAAAAAAAATAAATAATAAGCACACAATGCTAACAATACTATTTTAAGGATTCGACTTTTCAATACTAGTTTGGTTGTTTTAATTTATTTTAATTAGCTGTTGAGAAATCGTATTAAATGGATATACCGAATGAAAATGGGTTTATATAACTTTAAACGTTATAATTAGGCATCTTATACTTAATATTAATTTAGATAAGAGTTGCCTTATTGATTTTAAATTTCTTAAGAATTAAATGGATGTTTACCAATAGTCATTTATTACAATGTCAAGGATGAAACTGTAAAATTCACGGCTGTTTATATATTAGCGTCTGATATGTATTATTAGTTATGATTTATGCATTTACATAGCTAAATACACATAATTAAGAACTATTTGTATACTTTATTTACATGTTTTAAAGCTAAGTCATATGATGAGAATTTTATGAAGGTTATAATTATGTCAATATGGTTTGATATAAAATTGTTGGGTTAATATAATAAGATAATTTTGTACTGAGATATTTCAGAAAATTTTAACCCAATTTAATAAACCCAAAGCGTCAGTAAAAACAAAGTTTGTGCGCGTTGGTAGATAACCGAAAATCCTAGAAGAATTTCAGCAAAGATCTAAATTATAGACAAGGAGTCTGTCTAGTAAGACTCCTGTCATTCTACTTATTGTTTATATAAAAACAAACTTGATATGATTTATATTCACGATATAGCCTTCTTAACCTTCTTACGTGTCATGCAAATGTATTTTTGGTTTTATGTACAAATATAGATCTGTATATTTTGGTTTTCCTAAAATAAACATTACCTTGTTATCCTTTTAAACAACCTGTTTTAATATAATTCTCTTTTGTCCACAGGCGTTACTATTTTGTGGGTGCGTGTTGTTAACGTCGGCGCAGTTCAACCAACTCGGTTTTGGTTTCTCAGACGGCTACCTCGCGACCAATTTTGGACCTCCGAGCTTAAATGTCTTGTCTGCGGCGGCTGCTAGAGATCCAAGGGCTAATACAGGTATTGTTGTATCTGTAATCTAAGGTTTACTTAGAAGGCAACTCATATAGGTTGTGTATGAGTACTTTGATATTTTTGCCGTTGATTTGGTTTCCCCAAGATCGCGCCAAACATCCTGGGCCCGTATTCTCTATGTCACGATACGTAACGAACCCAAAACGGATGACGTCATATCGTGCTTGTCAAACAATCTTACCATAGCACGTTACGTCTTCTTAAAACGGTATTT
>DVVJ01001986.1:0-10394 GCA_018234505.1 Junonia neildi neildi
TGACCTGGCCGGGGATCGAACCCGGGGCCTCTACGTCGCAGGCAGGCGTGTTGACCGCTGCGCCACGGAGGTCGTCAGCATAGATATATGAGTAGGTATGCATATAAGAGTTTTGTGTGTTTATTTCGTACACTCAAACGCTTTATACGAACCAGACGCACGGTTTGTAAACGCCCTTAAGTTATTTTTGTACATAATTAAAGTTAAATATATTTTTAGTAACTTTTTTGTGACTGGTGTTAATAACTGGTATTATTGTGTTAAGCCGAGCAGCAAGCGTAAACAATATTATAAAAAAATATATAGGAAATTGTTTTAGAATCAGCAACCATAATAATTAGGGGCTGGCATATTGTAGTGTTTAAATTCATCTCGTGCTCGGTGGTGAAGGAAAACATCGTAAGGAAACCGGCATGTGTCGAAAGAAATACTGACACATGTATATCCGCCTACAGTAGAGCTAGGGTTGCCAGATAGATAGATAAGTGTCTTTATCTTACCGGGACAATTCTAGAAAAGCAAAGTGGCAGAATTATAGCGGTGAATTATAACCCTGTCATAGAAGCGCCCGTTTAGCTTTAAAAAAAAGTCGATAACTTTTCTTTACCCTATCATAAAGGTGCTTCGTTAAAAAAAGGTCATACGTCCGGATTTTCTGATTCCGGGACAACAAGGCTTAAATTACTGGACACGGGACGGGACGAGAAATTCCGGGAGAATCCCGGATTTCCCGGACATCTGGCAGCCCTAAATGGAGCAGCTTAGTGGCTTAGGTAAGCTGCATAACATTCTCCTTATGAAAAGACAGAATGTGTAGATATTTAGACTAAACGAACATCAATCGAGCGAGCATTCTAAGAACAATTCTAAATAAATAAATAAATACGGACAAATCACACAGATTGAGCTAGCCCTAAAGTAAGTTCAAGACTTGTGTTATGGGATACTAACTCAACGATACTAGATTTATAATAGATACATATATAGATAAACAGTCAGGAAAAGATCGTTTTCCATCATGACCTGGCCGAGGACCGAACCTAGGTCCTCCACGTCGCAGACAGGCGTGTTGACCGCTACGCCACGGAGGTCGTCGGATAACAATAATGCTTTAATTTTAAGTAAACATTCTCTTGGGGTAGATAAACAGTATCGAAAATCATAATGTAACTTTGTATAACTGAACATAGGTATCATGTTTAATCACAGCCGTAAAATCCTAAGTTAACCTTAAAGTAAACCTTTCTAGATATGAAACTTGATGACAAATGAAATCACTGTTTGAATTTAGTTTTGTCATATCAACTGCAACTGGTCACATTTACATACATTTATGAGGAGTCGAAGTTTACCTAACCACCTGAATCCTGATATTTCAGAGAGAACATGTCACGTTAACGTCAAAGCCAAGCTTAGGTAACATGCTAAATATAGCGCAACTAGATACTAAAGGATTTATCTCAAGTTAAATATAGTATTTATGTGCAATATAGCATTTTATAGATCTAATCTATATACCTATGTATATAAAAATGAATTGCTGTTCGTTAGTCTCGCTAAAACTGGAGAACGGCTGAACCGATTTGGCTGATTTTAGTCTTGAAGTAACCGTGGAAGCACAGGGGAGGTTTAAACGGCAAAAAAATGAAAAAATTGCGAAGAAAATTTCTATTTTAACATGTAAATTAAAGACACTATAATGACACTTTGGTTGACATGACAACGTCTGTCGGGTCCACTAGTTATAATTAAAAAAAGAACAGTGATGTTTTCAACAACATATATGAACTTGAATCACCACCACTATGTTAGATTTCAGTCATACAAACCAGAATCAAAATTGGAGTTTAAGAGTTACGGTGGACAGATACATACTAGATACTTCAAACCTTTACATTTTTGTTTTTGCGTTCGAGTTTAAAAACGAAACTAGACAATAGAGCTAAATAAAATATGCACCATTTTATCAGTTAAAAGTTTGAAGCACTCTGTATAAAGAAATTGCTTAAACTGTCGGAAGATTGCAAGTTTTTGTACCGATATTTTACAAAAATATACCTCAGTAATAAATATACCTTTAAAATCAACAGTGGAGATCTCAGTTCAGGACAGAGACGAGTTATTTGTGTTTGCACAAATATTTACTTCTATGTCAGGGTTTACTGTTCCACTCCGACGAGACGTTGCCTAATAAATGGACTACTGAATGCAAAAGAATTGTTGAAATCTGACGTGTTTGCTAGATTACCGTATTCAAACACACAACCTCTTCAGTTAAATATATTACTTACTATTTTTTGTGCAAGATTTAATGACAAAATGGTACTATGTGCTAAGTGATCATTGCTACCTATTAAATTTACAACACCAAAGGTGACATAATAAAGTTACCAACCTAAAAAAGGATAAGGAAAGGTCGTGGAAAGTAGAGGAAAAACTAAAAATACTGTTATAAGCTACTTGATGCCGATCTTCTCAGACTTAAAGAGTGTGGTTCTACACCGATCAAGCCAGCCCAATTACTAGCAGTAGTCATTAAGATACAGCTAAGTTGTAAAACAAGACAGTATGGACATAAATTTTAATAGAATTTTCTTTGACAGGTGATTACTCATTGGACATCAGAGAAGTAACGTTAGACGACGATGCCAAATACCAGTGTCAAGTCAGTTCGGGTTTAAGAGGTAAGTTTGTCCCATTAATTTCTTATATAACGCGGACGGAGCGAATTGCTCCAGCTTCGTCTTCAACTAAATAAAGTTATAGAAAATTCTTTAAATATAGCTGTGTATCATTATAGTGGTACCATTCAAACGATCTGGATCGTTTACAATGCCAAAAATTCTTACTAAAACTACTGGTAGCTTTTAAGTTTACTCATTACATACATCTTTCCTTTTTATAAAAAATGTGTAGATAAAAAATTAGTAGCTACGCGATGATAACCAAACTACGATATATTACAGCAGGATCAAGAGAAATATCTACTTAGATGATCTTTGGTAGTTATTCAAATAACATTTTTAAGATGCAGGAGCGATATTGAAAAGACTTTCCTTAAGTCAAGTGATGTGTGCATTTGAGTTGAGGCTGTACCCTAAAACCTTTGCAGTGCCCATTGACACGGATTCGAAGTTTATTGCCCTGTAATACTAAAGGAACTTTCTTCCAAGAACGCTGTACATAATCTTAGAAGTACAGAAATTGTGTGCTTTTCGTAAACTGTGTTCACTCTTCTTGATCTTTAAATAATTATATTACAGAATTTAAATGAACTACTTCTGATTTAGTTGTAGTTATCGTTATTTGCAAGCCTAGCCGAGATATTGTAGTTGTAATTGATATAGGTCTGTGGTTATGGACTCAAATCCTTTTGATGTTTCTGTTCATTTTGAAATAGATGTGTAAAAAAGCCATTAGAAAAGCTGTGTGTGTCATGAAAATTGCCACATACATACATAAAATGTTCCATGTACTTACGTATAATCAACTACCTGCTTGAAAACGAGGAGTTTGAAGAACTCATTCTCTTGTTAATATGACAAAGGCTTGCTCATAAGCGAGGCGGTACTGTACTGTATAATACTCGGAACTTGTTTATAAAATTACTCCACATATAATTGATTGTTACAATCCAAACAAAGATACTTCCCATAACGTGTTACAATCAGATCTCGAAATTCTTAGTAATGATAGTTCAGACGAAATTACAGTAAAAACAGTCCCACGATACGAGATGTTTCAGATGTAACACGATAATTATAATACTTGCTCAAACAGACCCTCGTTAACTTTATAGGTAGCTTTGTAAAAAATAACCGGCAATTTTCGTTTCAAGTTAAAAGCGATTCGTGGTATCATAAAAGTCGTGGGGATTTATATTGTATCATTAGTAAGGATAAGATTAATTTTTATGTATCAATACGTTGTATGTATATAAACATTTTTATATATCAACATGCTGCAATAAAAATGAAGAACTGCAATGTTTGTATTTTGGTAAAGTTTTATAGTAATGAATGTCACAGTAAAAAATAAGTAGCACGTCTTTTCATGCGTATCGAGTCGCCACGATCAGGAGTAACATACGTAACACAGCCTTTACATATCCCACTGCTGGGCATAGTCCTCTTCTCCTATTAGGGAGAAGGTTATGAAGCTTCATCCACCACGCTGCTCCACTGCGGATTGGTGGATATACATGAGTCAGAATTTCTTCTGGCACATGCAGGTTTCCTCACGATGTTTTCCTTCACCGTCGAGCTCGAGATGAATTTAAACTCAAATTTAGCACTTGAAAATCCTGCGGTGCTAGCCAGCGTTTGAACCCGTGACCTTTGGTTAAGATCCACGTGTTCGCACCACTAGGCTATTTCGGCTCTTCACGATCAGGAGACTTCCATAAAAAAATACTTTAAACATTTTAAAGAGTTTTTACCCATTAAAATTGTAAATATAACTATACTTTATAATGAGAAATCACTTGTACCACTCTCAATATCTTCTTTACACAAGTAACTATTGTTTCCCTTTTCGCCCGGTATCGAGAAATTGTGTTTGCTTTTAATAAATTGGAAATCTCGCCTCTTGTTCCTTTACGTATCTCAAGATAGAAACTTGTTATTGACGAACAACCCTTTTCCGAGCAATATACAATATT
This sequence comes from Junonia neildi neildi, assembly GCA_018234505.1. NCBI lineage: Eukaryota > Metazoa > Arthropoda > Insecta > Lepidoptera > Nymphalidae > Junonia > Junonia neildi. Next base: position 4,661 of record DVVJ01001986.1, read on the forward strand.
ATATTTCTTATTAATTGTTAGTATGAAAGCATAAAAGGTTAGACATCATGCCAATTAAGTTATTGATATAGTACACTTCATTAAGATTCCAAAATATATAATAGTACGTATAGGGAAAGTCAATAAACTTGAAATGCCTGAATACGAGTCGAGTTAGAGTTTGCGTATGTCCGTCGAACGTATCTCGACTCTGATTGGTAGATATCTAATTTTTTGTTCAACGCAGAGTAACGCACATACTTCAAACACAGAGTAAATAAAGTGTAGAGACTAAGCTTCTTAAAGACGTCAAAAATTGTCACCGATTTTGGTAAGGTTTGTCACATCACATATAAATTATTTTATTATTCAGTATGGCAGTTTAATATTAGATATTAATACTTTACAAGTTACTCTAATAGTTTTCATTTGTTAACTTTTATTTTCTAATAATTTATTTTTTCTTTGAATAGTGTGGTATATTTTTAATTTAACATATTTTTTAGTATTATTCATACACAGAGTACAATAAACAATCATTATTAACAATAAAGTACCACGTTATTAATTAAAATATTCAAACTTGCAAGTTTGCAACTAACAAAACAAACTAAGTGCGTTGCGCTAACCCTGAGCTTGTCCACTGGCGAGCGATCGTCAACTGGTTTTTTCCTAAATATCGATGCGTATTTGACAGGCAGCCAGTGGACACTCACACATGCCCTGCGTGCTTGTAGCAGTGCAATCGTTTCGCGCCGTTCGCGTCGTTTGAAGCTTTGTTTCTGTATACTTATCTATTCTGTGCTTCAGGTCATTAAAATTACATGAAACGGACTTTACATGAATTTTGGGATGTTCTAACATGTCATTTCTCATAGGCAAAGCTAAATGATGTCGCGAATTGAAATTTTATTCGCCTTACAAATTATCAACTAGTGCGATTTAATGCATCGAGGTCCTATACATTTTCATTTCAGAATTCATAGAAATTATTTTATTAGCTTATTGTTAAACATAAAAAGGTACTAGGCAGACAGGATCTATTAACAAATGACTGGATCATTATTTAACAATTGAATAATGGAAGATTTGATAATGCTCTTGCAACTAAATATGAGTGTTCTGTAAGTTTATATATTTTTTTACAAAAGCAGAAAAATGCCTTATCTAAATGTTACCATAATTTAATTTTACTGATAAACGGTACCCACAAAATGATTATTTCTACTAATTTATCATTCAATTATAATATTAATTTCAAGGGAATTCGCTCATCATGGAATGGAATTTACGAATGGCGACGATTCCTAAATAGTATTTATCGTTGTATGAATTCTGTTGTTATTTCCTTTATTAATTAATGTAATTTATTGTTCATTTAAACCTGTATTCTCTTCGAATAAAATTAAATTATATAACATTTTCTGTATTTTACGTATTTTCATTTTTTAGACAAATGTAAAATACATGTTGTTCTTCTCCTTAATAGGAAAAGAGGCCTATGCCCAGCAGTGGGATATGTACAGGCTGTGTTACGTTTAAACTGCATTGAGATCATGTATGCTTGTATCGTACTATCATTTCATTTGGTTTTCATTAGCTTATAGGTATATGTACACATACTCGTAAAATACTTTTAGTCCAGTTAATACATTATAATAGAGTAACTTAAAATAACTCAATCTCTTCTTTTATGAAGGGCGAATAAAAGCGGGTCACGGACGCGGCAACATATTGCACACATTCCGCACCCTTAAAATCACTAACCTTTAAGTGACAAAATCCAAATCATTCAAAATCTGGATAATGATCCTTAAAACTTAAGAATTAATTGAAATTTCAAAAGTTACAGGAATTTATAAGTTTGGTCTCTTTTTATTTTAAGCAAACGATACACTGAACTCTTTATTTTTGAAATCACTGCTTTGTTTTTCTTGCCCATTAAATTATATAGAAAAATTGATAAATTGTCAACGTAAATCTTCTCCTCTCTATTCAAGATGTTGATTCAAATGTTGTTAACTTGTTCTGTTTCAAATTTTACTGAAGTACTAACGCTGTTAAATACAAACAAAGATTTAGTTTGCTCGTTTGCATTGCAACATTGCCATTTAAACCATGTTAAAACCATCTTCACTTAAGTTACCAAACCACTTTCAACAACAGACGCGTCTAGTACATCATAAACCCATGCTTATTGTGTACCGGATTAGTGTAACGACATTTATGTGAATTCATAATAAGCTATTAAGTGTCGGGTTTTCGATTCATTTAGCAACCATTCAGGCAAGCTTAGGAATTAATTTACATAAGCTATTGTAAGACTTTTGATAAATTCTGCCTGTAAAGTCGGTTGGTATATTCTTATCTCTAAGCGCCTCTCATGGGCCCTACGGCTTTTGTTTGAAGATTTAAGTTAAATTCTGTTTTAGTAATCGCTGCTCTTATTTCCTTTGAGGCATTAATTAAATTTGATCCCGATTAGAGTATTAGACCTTTCTGAAGAAGCATCACGTTCTTGAGTTATTCCATGTTTTTCATCTTTTTTTTAAAATATTTCTTTATCATTGTCATTGGTCCTTGTTAAGTGGTTCATATTTATGCTATTGGTTTTTAGTTTGCTGTTTTAAAGCTTTTATTAGTTTGCTCAGTAAAATAGTTTATAAAACGCTATTTTTTTTTTCTGATAGAACCAGTAGTTTGTGAACGCTTTCAGGCCAACGAACTCTTTAGAATTTAGACAGTTTAACTTTGTTTGTTGTTCTTTGCGGTTGTTGTTTTAAATTTTCGTGCTTTAAATTGAATTTTGTTGAATTTTGCTATAGATATTGATTATATCCTCAATAAGAGTACTGACCCCTTTTATCGCTTAGGTATATAAAACAAGAAGAGGTCTACAGTTTCTATGGACGAAGTTACGTAAATCAGCTAGTCTGACATAAAACGATAAAATATAGCATTGTTGCCTGGAAACAGTAATCTGGTTAGTTCGTAGTAAACAGGCTCAGGGTCTATCACCGATGAAAACTTTACGATCATCCGGTAGGTGTTGAAACATTTACATTTTATGTTTACGGCTTATCGTGAGAAATTTTGAAATGACTTAATTAACTATTGAAGTTTTTTAACGAAACGTCGTAAACGGCCTTTCCCATTTTATTTTTTAAAAACCAGTAGCCATCACATTGGTCATTAGAAGCTGCTGAAACGTTGATAATAACAACTTCCAGCTACCATTCCGTCGATAGAAATAATGGTTCACTTTGGTAATCAAAACACTAATGAGCACTTTATGAAAATAGTTCCCCAGTTTTAATTTGCATACCTTGTAGACTAGAAACTTGGGATATTAGAATTTTAGTACTAAGTTCTGAAGAGTTAGAAGAGAAAGAGAAGAGTAAGTACTGAAGAGTTGAATACGATTAAAATTGTCGAAAGGATTAATCTAATAAAAAAATCTCGATGACACGATGTTTGTGGTTGCACTCCGAAACGACTTAACTGATTTTTATTTGCGAATTTAAAAGATGCGTCGCTTTGATTAGGGTTCCTTTATCCAAAAAATTAGCACTACTGAAGGTAGGAGGGGCAGCTAGTATTACTAGAAATTGATGAAAGATTTCACTGTTTAATTTGACTTTATATCTAGTAGCTTTAACCTCATTTCTCTTAGATAAGTTAGTTCGTGTTTAAACAAAGTTTCCGACTGTATATACAAGTACTGGTAGAATTCAAGTCCAATAAACGGATCAATCTACCACACTGGCGAAATGAATAAAGTTTTATCGTATGAGGTACCAAAAGGAGTGAGTCTTCTATAATATAATCCAGAAAACTCAACTGATATCAAAACTCAATCAGAACTTAATGACAGGACTCCAGCCTAACCGACTTAGAAGTTAATTGGAAACTTCCTTGACATAAGCTCCGTAAGTTTCAAACCGTCTAACTTCGAGTTAAGTTTTCATTGAAATTGAAAAATTGTATAAATTTTTTGTTCAAACCTTTGAAGTTATAAATTGATCTAATTGGCTTATTTGAGAGATTTTCTATAGCAAGTCTGGAACTTGTCACTTTGTTGGACCGTTTAATAATAAACTTGGTTTGAAAAAACTTATGATAGTAATGCTCTCTTCTATCACAGACTCTAAGAATATCTTTATTAATGTAATGGTAATAGAAATTGATATATCAATGACAATGCCTTTTGTATCCATGTATTTTAATGGTTTATCCATGGTTTAAACATTTATGGTTATGGCAGAAATCCAATATCTATAGTTATAGTGCATTTGTGTAGTTTTGCCATATACAGAGAAGCATTAAATTCCATTACATTAACCTAAGTTTCTGACTTTTCTAAAAAATTGTAGCAGATTTTTTTGCCTTTTAAAAGCGCACTAATTAGTATTAACGTTTTAAAGAATGAATAGCAATGAGATAACAAAGAGATAAAGTTAGCACTATAGTTAAAAATCTAGCTGAAACAAACGCCAAAGTGGACGGTCAAACTCATTAACTCATCACTGAAAACGAACCAGAAAGTGCCCGTATTAATTATAAACAAACAATTGAAATCAACGTAATTCCACAATTGTCCAAACAACTTTTCAGACAGAAAGGCGAATACTATGAAGATTTACATAAAAATAATAGCTCTGATGCTATGTTTTTTCATCAAGCACAATGGACAAGGCTTGCGGCTAAATTGTACAACTTTGCACTATTTAACTTTGGAACTAAGTTGGTAACTGAGTTTCTCTATAGAAAACTAAGAGGGAGCTCCGGTATTGTCTTTTCACCTCAGTGGGTATATATTTTGCAGTATTTAGTAAGAGTTGCGGTAAAAACTTTATCTACATATTGTGAATAAGTTGTGAGCATTATGACGTCATATGTTGTGAAAGGTTGCTACAGTTTGCAGAGTTGGTAGAATAGTGATGGAAACTGTTTAATATTTTTAAAGCATTAGTTGATGTTGTTTTATATATTAATGATATTTTGCGTATCTCCCTTTGTCACTTTGACCTATATCACACTTTAAATAATACTTATAATAGTTTCGGTTTATATATTTAAACAGAAACTATTAAAATAGACATTCTCATTATTGCTAAATGATATATGTTCTTTACATCGTTAGTTTGCTGTCTCTTTAGAAAAGCGGCGTCGAAGACCGTCTTTCTTCAATTTAAACTAAAAACTTCATGAAAATTAGTTGGACAGTTTCATGATAAAGGTCGCTTGCACCTAGCTTTAAAACGTCCATTCATGTTATGATAGTCGCACAGGCTGATGTACTAACTGTAGTTGTATCAACAAAGTTCCAATTATAAACGCTTGTGTCGCAAAAATTGATATCTTTGATAACATATATTCATTCGCGTCCGTCGTAACATGAATGGCTCCTTTACATATTTGTATGAATCACATGTAACTGTCATCTCCATGTATTTTCGATAACGTGATTTCAAAGAGGATGTTATAAATGATTCATACATTTGTGAACATGAATCTGAATCAAATTTTTGAAAGAATAAATAGGTCATTTAAATGCGGTTGGTATATTTGAACGTTTACATTCATTGCCTTATTGGAAGATTGAAATTGTTCACTCATTTCTATTTTTCTACCTAATAAATTGATTAATTTTTATTAGTAACTTAAAACGTAAAAAGAAACGTAACACAGCCTGTACATATCCCACTGCTGGGCATAGGCCTCTTCTCCTATTAGGGAGAAGGTATGGAGCTTA
>DVVJ01001987.1:0-10393 GCA_018234505.1 Junonia neildi neildi
GCTGGATCCAACTGGATTTAGGTCAATCCAGCAAGAATCCAGCTGGATTTAAAACGGCGCTGCAATCCCTATTAACGACACAGCGGGATTCAAACCCGCACCTTCTGCCGTACCGTGGCAGTGCTCTACCCGTTAAGCTTTGGGTCGATTCACACGCCGCGTCGATGTTCTTGATTTGATGATTTTAATAGACTAAGCGACCGCTATCTGAAACGAACATTTCGCTGTTTGGACATAAAAAATTATTATTTTTTATTAGCAAAATGACCTTGCAAATAATTATCACGGGCTTTTAAACCTTAAGTAAATAACCGTACATAGGCGTATATAGGTTCATATGAGGTTCCTGTGCCGTCTCTGGCCTGTCCCCGGCGCTGGGCTAGCGGGTATTTGGGGACAATCTAACTATGGCCGCCCCGGGCTCATCGTACATTCTTCTGTGCTTAGTGTGTGGTACATATTATGAGCAATAATTTGAAATGTTTTTACTTTTTATACGTAATAATGACACCACTAAAATTTCTCAAAAGCGTGATTACAGATTGGGTACCTACGTGCTGGCAGTATCACCTTTCTAAAGAAACTGGACTTGAAATAGCTATTATGTATGTAACTGTATTTGGTAAGGTGAGTGAAAAAAACCTAGCTCTTCTAGTCCTTCTTTTACTTTTATCATATTCTTCTCTTCTATTTTATACTGACAGCATGAAAAGAATTAAAATTTGAAGAGCATTTGAAATTCCAACGATGCGAGACTACAGTTTAGTGACTTCAAAATAAATATCAAATCGCTACAAGTTCATCGCTCGTATACTTTAAGCAGATTAAAGATAAACCAGTGTAGACATTTAGAAATGTTTTTACATATAAAATAAACATTAATTACCTGTTTTATTAATTAAAACGAATCTACGCGTACGTACGCGTTTAGGTTTATTTTCCTTGAAATTAGGAAAAAGGTGTATATTTGTATATTTTAGTATCGTTATGTTCTCAAATATGATATAATAACACAGAACGATGATTAACTATCTTATTGCTCGATTATATGAGTGATCGTAGGACTTGACTTTTGTTTGTCAAAATAGCTATGACTTTTGTGCTTCACGAAATAAAAGCGCTTTTCCTTTGACTTTACAAGTAGGCCAAGACATGAGTAATTCGAGCGAATCATGCGATACATTTCATAATTCGATAAACGGCTTTACTTTGTGACGCATAATGGTCAAAACTATAATCGCTCTATATAGTTTGGTGAAAAAAAAACTATTCGGTTTCGTCCATCATATGCGCAAACCATTAATGTTTTTATTTTTAAATTGATTTGATTTTTTCGTATTTCTATTGACGTTTACTTCCGTAAAATAATATCAATTCGAGATGATACATGACATTCTACATTGTACTTAACACAGTCTATGTAGCGGAATTTGTAATGAATATATTAATGTGTATGAGCCGAGATGGCTTAGTGGTGCGAACACGTGGATCTTAACCAAAGGTCACAGGTTCAAACCCTGGGTAACACCGCTGGATTTTTCAAGGGCTAAATTTGTGTTTAAGTTCATCTCGAGCTCGGCGGTGAAGGAAAACGTCGTGAGGAAACCTGCATGTGCCGGAAGAAATTCTGACACATATATATCCACCAATTCGCTGTGGAGTAGCGTGGTGGATTAAGCTCCATACCTTCTCCCTAATAGGAGAAGAGGGGTATGCCCAGCAGTGGGATATGTGCAGGTTGTGCTACGTTTGTTACGTTATAAATATGAATCACGCCGAGAAAGTCGTACATTCAAATTTATAAAAAAAAATTTTTGAGGTCAAGTCATATGTCAAGGTGTCAGATTAAAAGAATAAAAAAAAAATGAATGGCTTAACTAAAGAAGTTTCATGGGCAATATATCGACCACAGACAGGCCTCTATAATATCATTTAATATCTAGTTTGTGCTTTTGGTTATTATTATAAAAATGTCAATATGTTAAGTTTTAATATGTTTGTATACGCCGCACTGTGTTTGGTGCGGACAAGTCCTAATAGATCGATAAAATTGCTGCGGTCAGTGCCAGGAGATGACCCGTAGCGTATTAGGTGTGCATTGGCCTCCACAATACCATGAAATAATCAAAGCCATACAACAACCTTAAATCTCTTGAGGACTTTCGAAACACGATGTAGCACGCAATCGTAACATTATATTTATTTTGAAATTAATACAACAGCCCCTAGGGATTTTGAGTATATGTATTTAAAAGCAGCTACCATGCTTTACGACTTCTACGTCTAAATACTTTCGATTTCTATGATTTATGTAAAACCATGGTTAGAAAGAACAGCCAGGGTTGAGCGCTTGCTGGATGCCAGATTGAGTAACCAAACTTTCAAAATTCTTAAGTTTTAAATGGTTTAACGTAAAAAATGTAATTTTACGTTATAAAATTACATTCTGTAAAAAATGTAATTTTACGTTATAAAATTACATTTTTTTATTCACCATGTGATATCACCCTCAAAATAAATTTCCATATTTTTTATTCACCTAACCTTAAATCACTAAACCTTAGCTATGCTACTGTACAAACCTATGAAACCATCAGGGCAGGAGCAGTTGTAGCTGGCGACGCCGTCTATGCAGGTGCCGCCGTTCTGGCACGGGCCTGACCAGCACTCGTCCCAATTCGTCTGGCATTGCACGCCGGTGTAGCCATCGATGCAGTAACAGGAATACGTGCTAGAAAATAAAGAGATGATATTTGCAGTGGCGTAACTAGCACTTCCGGGGTGGAAATTCATCAGTGACACACCTTTAAGATTTTTCAACGCTGACTTTTATCCCTATTCTTCAGCTCAGAAAAAAATAACTATTTCGTCATCGGGTATAACGTCCGAAATGGGTCACACCCGGAAGAGGGAGTGAATATAATTTTAAGTAAAATATAGGTAGGTTATAATTTTTTTATGGCTTTTATTACTTTTAATCTTGGCTTCTAACTTTACACCTACATATCCAACTTTCGTAGCAAACGAGCTTAATAATTACGCCATAAAAGCGGAACAAACAAACAAACTCACTTTCTCAATTACAGTATAATAATTAATAAATAGTTTTTCATAAGCAAAATAATAATAATTTCTTACCTATTTATGTCGTCGATGCAAATGCCGTGCAGGCAGGGATTGGCGAGACAGGCAATGCCAGCCGACACCACTGGTATAGCGACCAACAAACACACAAATTGTAAGTGTCTTTCAGGCCTATCTTTAGACATTTTCCTGAAGTAACTTACGAGAGGTTGCAAGGATGCATGATTATCGTCGTTAGTTAAAAAAGTTTATATATACGAATAACACTTCAAAAAACAATGAAAAAATTGTGATGTTTTCTACCTCACAGATTGATCACTATACGACTACTGTACACTACAAAAACGACACACATAAAACTACACTAAAGTAGGTTTCTCGTAACAACAATAACTTTTCTTGTACTGTCTTTTGTAAAGTCGATAAACAAGCCCTTTAAAGAAAACAGGAATACTTATGTTATAACAAGAAATACATTATTATTGGTCTTTAATCTATTTTATATACAAAAAATACACCACATTATGCGTGAAATCGACTTAAAATAGAATTGGGTCTCTAGGTGTGGTTTATCAAACCCATGTCACTATGGCAACCGTGAACACAATACCTACTTGCGGTCATTGATGTCTCAATTATTGACGATTTTTTGATGGTGTGGTTTTAGTTAATTATTAATATCATATTTTGTATAATTCTCATGAATCCAAGTTTTATGTTTAGTTCATTTGTTATAGGTAGGTACTCAATTTGTTAGGTAAAATAAATATTTTTCATAATAAAAAAAATCAATTCTATCTCAATAGGTATAATATGTTAAGAAAATAGAGTTTACTTTTTAAAAATATATTATGAAAATAATACATAGTATTAAAATTATTTGGAATAATGATAGCGATTGTTTGAAAAATATTCACTTTTATTTTAAAATTGCCGCTTTTTATTATCAATTTCGGAGCCAACCAATGACGTTCGGTCACTTTATCAAAGAGCCAATAGAAAGCTAGTCATCTGTTAGAAACTGACATTTTAATATAAAGTGCATTCGAAAACTTCATAGTGATTTTTCTAAAGACTTTTGTAAATTGTAAATATTTTTGTATCTAATATTACAGTTATTTTAAAATCTTTTTAATATCATTTTTATCAACTTTATAAAAATAAAGTATTCTATGTCATTGATTACGCATGATACAAAAGAGATTTGTTTCTATATGTTAACTACTGCATTCGATGTACAGCTTCGAACGATACTTTGAAGGCCTTCAAGATGTGGAAGGAGCTTGACGGCGGAACAATAGCTCTAGACTCCAATTAGAATTTTGCTTAGTCAGACATTTCTTGCGGCTTATTATTAAATTTTATTTTGCTTAAGAATTTCGTCAGGATTCAAAGATTAAGTTAAAAACTTAAATAGTGTTAGTTTAATTTAAATTTGACAAGAAAACCTTTCAAAAAATGGATCCGGGTATTCTTTGTTTCCACCATTGTGAACACAAAGTTTTTTGTACTATAATACCAGAAAATTGTCCTGTTTGTCAACAGAAATTAGATAGATACGACTACAATCTCTTGCCATTTAGGTAAGTGCAATTTTACTATTACGATAGGAGTGCAATGACCACCAGGGCGCTTGTTGCTAAGCATCTTATTTTTGTTACAGAGTACCATATCCTTTTGTGAAAGCCTCTCAGCATCCACGAGCGATCGTCATGAAACCCACTCATGGGGATTTCCTCAAGTAAGTATCCTCATTGTCGATAAATCTAAGCAATACAAGTCATGCAATTCAAATGAAAGTGACTCACGTCCCTTTTAGATAAGAAAACAATATGTTTATTGTGTTTCAGTGACTATTATAACTCCAAAGATTTGCATATAGGGGTCACAAACTCTCAAGGGTATGTGGTAGAGTTCAGTGAGGAGGGCATCCGGGCCGTTGACCCCGTCTCCAAAAAGTGGAGTGAATGCGAGACTAGTCTAGACTGGGACCAATGTCTTTTATTAGAGCAGTTTGATGAGCTATGGAATGAAATTTGGGACAGTGTGCTATTAAAGGTATATATTTATTGTATTAATTTTTATACCATACATGTCATAGATACAATATAAATCTTACAATAATATTGGTAATAATTTTTTTTGTACTTTAAAATGTATAGTAATAAACTCATGTTTTTTTATTTTCAGGTGAGCCTAAGTCCTTTGTGGGAGGCGGAAAGGTATAACGAGGAGAGACATAACTGCTTCACCTTTGTACTGGCGTTTTTACGAGCACTCGACTGTGGGGAACTGTCAGAAAGAGCACAGGACCCCAAACTCTTTTGTAAACAGTATGTTGTTCCACGGACTTCCGCCGCTGGGAAGTATATATCATTATATAGACAGTTAAAGAGACAAAGCTATTTCATACAGAAACAATGATGCCTATCCGAATTTAATTTTAAATGTATGTATTTATTTATTGTCAGTTCAGTATTATCTGTGATTTCTCATATTTAGATAAGTAACTTTGAAATTTAAATGCATTTATTTCAAACCAAATAGATTTTATTTGATTAATTTCAATTTCTTATTTATTTCAATATTTTTATTTTTATACTTTTCATGAATAATTTTTACAAACAGTTTATGTAAAAAATTTAAAATCTTTTATTCTAATTATCTATTGAAAACTTTAACAAAGGCTAAAAGAGGCTGTGTTATTTTTTTTCTTTATGTAAATGGACCAGGATGACCATATTTGATAATATTATACAAAATTAGGAATAATTAGCGTTTCTTTCGATTTTGTTATAACAATCATAAACATAACAATGGCCTATTATTTCTTATTGAAAAATTATCATGCAGCCCAAAACTTCCATAAAATATTTATCTTCCAAATGCATATAATGTAATGATAACATAATTTACTAATTTATATTAAGTTAGCTAAATGACTTTTACTGTCTGTAGCTTTGATTTCCTAGAATGGTAAGGATATCACTTAGAATATGCAATTGAGTGTTAATATTAATTAATGGAGAAGAAAAACATATGATGTTAAACTAAAAAAAGCAGTTGCTAAACTACCATGTTACAATGCGTTGCTACCATTCTAAGAAACCCAAGCTTAAGCCAAATGTAGTTAGCACAAGTAATATCAAATATCTCAGGAAAAAATAACTTTTAATTAGTACATTTATAAGATAAACCAATGTTACATTAAGTCGATGTTGCATATCTTTTTATTAGTATTAATCATACTATTATCTCCATATTTAATACACTGATATATATATTGTATCTGTAAAATTTATATGTTGTAGTCAATTAGAATTTTCTAAACATTTACATTCACAATTTCCTACGAACTCCTCATACATATACGCTCAAGTCGTTCCATGTTCATCTTCTATTAGAAAAATGTAGTGTTTTGATGGTGTATTATTCCCTTTATAGTATAAGTATGTGTAACATTTAAACTAAGAGCCGAAAAGTTGTCATAATTGTAATCTGAAGAAACAGTTTCATAATGAAATGTTTTCATGTGTAGTTGTGTAAAATCAATGGTGATAAAATATTAGGACTCTACTATTAGATTATTCTGTATTTAAAACTGTAACCCATTATTCATAATTAATTTCAACTGTCATTTAGTCATCTATATCTGTAATCTCGAGTAAATATGATGTATGAGTTGCTGTGTCTGCGACTTTATTTGCATGTTTTTAATGGATATAGGTAACGGTCAATGTCATTTGGAATTTACGTTTTGTAGGATTTTTTTTTATGACCCAGGGTATAAACTGTTACGACGCCGCCTATAGGAATTCATTTTCGCAAGATGAGTGAGTAGACATCCATTAAGAATATTTAAAAAAATCTTGTTCGGTAATTAACAATGATATTGTATTTGTTAATTAAGAAAACAAAATCACAAACATGTCTTTGGCTAGTCAAATCATTATTACAATTAGTGGATTGAATTAAAGATACATCAAAGATATACGAAAATATTTACGCGTAAAATGTAGTGTGTGTATTGAGTGTTATAAAATCCAGCCAGCAGTGACTTAAATTATAGGAATATATAAGGGATATAAAAAGAAAAAAACATATTACTAATATTTATTTAAAATTATTTATTATCATATACGTTAATTGCTTGCATCTTAAGCTTTTTCTTATTAAATATTTTTGTATTAGTCATGTATTTAAAATAATGCCAAATCTCTGTTCCAATACAGTATTCTTCTTTGATGTACATAAACTACATGCATCTTCCATTCCATTGTGTTAGATAAGATATTCTATATGTATTCATTTATAAAGGTCTAAAGTAACAAGTGAGTCACTTGAAACGTCGAATATACTGCCATAATTGAGACTTGAAGATTTTATAATGATAGGTTTAAGTAGTCGTACAAATTCATTGGAATTGCTTTGTCTCAGAGGTAGATGTACTTGATTCTTATTAGACTTAATCAAGCTAATTTTAAACAAGACACAGGCTTTATGATTCTCGTGCACTTGAGTCACTCATTGCAAGCACTCATATTCACAGTCAAGTGTCAAACCACTTAACACTTTAATATTTTAATATCTAATATTATCTCTTGCCTAAAAATAGAACCTTGCCTATAAATATGAGTGCTTGTCCCTATGGTAATATTTATACGAATTTTTTGTATTGATCTCTAAGACAATTTTTCTAGGTGCTACAATTAGAATAAAAAAAAATTGTTACAAAAATTTCGGTACTTTTTTATTTTTTAAGTTTTGGAAATAAAGGACATAATTTATTGATACTTATTTTATTTTATAAAAATTACATGCATATTACAACTAATTATAATTATGATGCTACTTTTATTGAGGCACTCTCTACGCCTACCCAAAACACAGCCCGCCTGAGCACGATCGTAGCCCTGTTAAAAAATAATTATAAAGTTTAAATAATTGGCCAAGTGCGTGTCGAGCCATGCGCATGAAGGGTTTCGTAGTTTTCACCATAATATGCGGACATTGCAATATAATCTTACAATTTAATCTACATTGACGGAAGGAGTGAATTTTCTAATTTTACACAAAAGGGCCTCTATCTCCTAAATCAAGAGACTTTTAATTAAATGTTTTTTTTTTGTTATTTGGCGAGTTATGACCTGGTCTATATCCCATTGCAACTTAATTGTTGACTTTCGGTACACCATGTATGTATTACTATCATGAAATTTTTCACATTTTTAGAAGCAACAGTTTAGTGGGTAGAGCGACATTACTCTAAGAAAAATTGATACTTTAAAGTTTAATATTTCGGAAACAGTTTCTTGTCCGGAAGAATGGTTTGTACCTCACATTCTTGTAACATTTTTAAAAGACCTGTCCAATGATACCCCAAAACATGGAATAAATGAGAAAAATGTTTTGGTCTCACTTTACACGTAGGGAAGATACCGAATTTTTTTTATTATTTTTGGTAGATACGACTTTCTCGGCGTGAAACTTATACCGTATTATATCTTTCTAGTATTAAGGGTCTCGGAGCAAAGCCGCGGACAGATAGACAGATAGATAGACGGACATGGCGAAACTATAAGGGTTCTGTTTAGACTACGGAACCCGAGAAAATCTGACTGGAGGCGCGCCTTCCCACTTTAAATTAACAATATATTTTCTCTATGACCAATATTGTCTGGAAGAGGAAGGCTTGCCACGTGGTAGTTTTTGCTTGACATTTTACTTTGCTATTTTTGAAAATTTGGTAAATTACAACGCAAAAATAATAAAAAATACTGAAAATTTTCATCGACATTGATCGAGCGGTTCCGGAGATTTCCGGAGATTGTCCGCCAGTTGAAAAACATAATTAGACGAATTTGTATCATTTTTTTTAATATAAAGATTAAAAATGTAGTAGAACCGATTAGAGATTATAAGATATTCAGAAATATATTTAAACGTTGACATTTTTTGGAATAGAGTTTTATATCAGGCGCTCGGCGCGCCTCGACTTGTCCTATCAGAAATCGTGATAACTTTTTTTTATATTACGAATACAAAAGAAAAAAAGCAAGTTATTAACGGTTGCATACATAAAATAGTTTTATAAAATTCAGGCTTCTCTGTAGCCTGGCAAAAATAATTGGAATACTACGTTTAATATAAGAAAGCATAAATATTAAATTCTTAATTTAGTGATAAATATTCTTGGTACTCGCATATGTTTTTATCAGTTATTTTTTGTATAAATAAATAATTAATTTACCTGAATTTGATAACATCGTTAAAGTCATCGGGCGAAGTCCAAGTGACGGTGACTGTTTGTCTGTCATCCTCATTCTCGTGCTCCTTGTGGGTTACTGTGTCCTGGAAATATAAGAATGAGAGATCGACTCAAGGTTCAGTTTCAGCTGAACTTTATGACCCAAACTTTAGCTACAACTGAAACTCATTGTCAGTATTAGTTATTGTCGCACGATTAACTAATTCAATTGTTTGGGTCGAAAATGGAATTAGATTCGGAGCGTGTCGGTTTCGGTTCGAAATTTTTGACCAAATTTGAAACCAGCCATTTGACTAGAAATTTGATTTTTATCCGAATCTGCCCAACACCAAAACTTTAGTCGACACCAACTCGTAACTATTTAGCAACTCTACGTTTGATCGCGTGCCCTAAATTATAACCTAAAAAATATTATTCTTAAGTCAAAAGCTTGCATAATTCTTACGCCTTCAGCACTGCAGTTCATAGTAGTGATGAGAGGGTCGTTAGGATCTACTGTGAAGACGCCAACGATATCGTCGCCCGCTCGCGCCTGTAACATGATCCCACGGATCGTGTGGTTTGCTTCCATGCCTGATATTGTCACTTCCATGGGAGTGCCTGCTTGCACTTCCTGTTGAATTTCATGTTTTGTTCACTTTAATAACTGTAGACGAATTTTTTTTAAAGATATTAATTAAAATTAACAAGAAAATGATATTTTATCTTCCGTGTATACCCATTTTTTTAAATATATTAGAGCCAGTATCAGATAGGTATATTTTTATACCTTCGGGAGTGCGAATATGCGGGAGTGGCCCTTCTTAAACACATCTACGATGCTTGGGAAAATTCGCAGAATGCCATCGGGATTTTCTGTGACTTATCGAAAGCATTCGATTGTGTTGTTCATGACACGCTTTTACATAAACTTAATTATTATGGAATAAAAGGTACAGATCTTGCCCTTATTGCTTCATACTTACGTAATAGAATACAACAAGTTGCTATAAATGGAACAAAGTCATCTGGATCCGTTCTTCAAATGGGTGTTCCACAGGG
>DVVJ01001988.1:0-10391 GCA_018234505.1 Junonia neildi neildi
TCCACTGCGGATTGGTGGATATACATGTGTCAGAATTTCTTCCAGCACATGCAGGTTTCCTCACGATGTTTTCCTTCGCTGAGCTCGAGATGAATTTAAACACAAATTTAGCACATGAAAATCCAGTGGTGCTAGCCAGGGTTTGAACCCACGACCTTTGGTATAGATCCACATGTTCGCACCACTAGGCCATCTCGGCTCTAATTAACTAAAAGCATACAAATATAACTATTTTTATAACAGGAAAAGTTTATTTATTATAAGTACCCTCTCGTTGTAGTTTTAGTTCGTACAGTATAGTTACAGATCTTACTTGGTAATAAGACCCTTGTCAAGCTCAAGAACAAATGTTTTGTTAGATATTGTTCTTTTTTCATTTCTTTATTGTTCGGTCAATGACTTACTGGTAGAAAAATAATATAAATTGATGATATGTTATAGATGAATTGAAGCGCCCTGGATGTGTATGCCCTTAGGAGTAACTATTTGATTACTTTTTGTACTACTAATAATTTAATAGTATCTATTTATAGCAATACTAGCAGCTATGTGGCTTCACGTATATATAACAAAGTCCGACTAAGATAAAAGGTTCTCACTGTCAAACCTTTGAAAAAGGGGGTTTGTGACTGTCCAGGAATTTCTACCGGGATACATGAGGTCATAAGTTTAAGAAACTTTGCAAGAGAACATAATATACCTAATATAATTGATACATCGAGCAAAACTCCGGGCGTAAACTAGTTATTAAAAAAAAAATCTTTCATTTATCAAATCCGTTCGTGTTGATTTAGGTTAAGGTCTGACAGGTCTCTCTGTCTTCAGAAATTAATTGACGCGTGTTCTCGACTATATCCCTAGTGTTCTTCACCTTCGTTAAATAATAAATTCAAAGAGAATTATAATTTAGGTGAAGCAATCTCAGGCCGATGATAAATTCTAATATAATTATCATTTGTTTTTTTATTTTGCTTGCAGAGAACGCTTCCAATCAGTTTCTAAGATATATCAAGACACACGAAAATGTATTGCTTAATAAATTTTTACCTTTTTCAATTTCACTAGAAGATCAGAGTTGTTTATTGACATTTGTATTTAGGAATGTCCAATTTAGTTGTATTTTTGAAGTTGACCGATAGATGGCACTGGGAGTATATTAAATCACGCTATCGTTTACATTTATCAAAAGGTATAAGTAAGCTTCATACAACAATGTTTTTTTGAGTTTTAGTACAGAGTTTAATACGAAGAAACAAATAAAGAGTGTTACAAACTATCAGTGAGTGTTATTGAAGAGTGATCCCTCGTTAGTGAACGTTTTATACATGGTGCCGAAACCAGGATTGAAAGGACTTGGACTTGTAAAAATCGTGAGTAATAGACATAGTGCAGTGAAGTGAAATATTAAGATAGACTAGAATCTGTGATAGTGGAACTTGTGAAATTTACTTACGTAGTTCAAAAAAAAAAAAAAAAAAAAAAACACTTAGAAAAATTTAAACGATTGTGGACTTGGTAAAATTTTGTGTTATATCATATGGACTTAGAAAAATTTCGTTAAAATTTGGACTTGTAAAATTTTGTGCTTATGTTCCAGCAACTTAGAAAAATTTCGATTAAATAACATTATTGAAGATGTTTGTTTAAAACTATTACTGAACTTAGAATAATATCACAATGGCTAACGAATTACTTATTATACAACACGAACTATATGAAAGATTACAAAAGGCTGAAATTAATTATAAGAAGTCACCAAAAGAAAGAATAACTACTGCATATATAGAAACAAGATTACAAACTTTGGAAGAGCTTTGGAATGAGTTTAAGGAAGGTCACAAAAGGTTGATTTCTATAGTACCCAAGAGCAGCAAAGAAACATTAACATACTTTACGAATGATACATATGAGTTATTTGAAGAACAATATACTACCTACAAAACGTCATTGAAGTCAGCGCTTGAGACAAAAGCCACCAAACATACGAGTTCATATGAGTTAGCAACTGACACCATGAGAGGTTCCGAAATACCCCTTCCGCGCATTCAGTTACCTATGTTTTCTGGTAAATATGAAGAATGGCAGAGTTTTTACGACATGTTTGTATCTTTAATCCACGAAAATGCAAATCTATCCAACGTACAAAAGCTTCACTATTTAAAAGCTAATATAAATGGTGAACCAGAAACGTTACTCCGTAATTTTGCGATAACTGATAAAAATTATGAAGAGGCGTGGAAACAGTTGGTGAAACGCTATAACAATAAAAGATATAATGCTAATGCTATACTTAAAACTTTATTCACACAGAAGGCTCTGACATACGCATCTGCAAATTCTTTGAAGCATTTACTTGATACCACGACGTCATGTTTACAATCGCTAGAGAACTTGGGAGTTGATACGAAATCATGCAACGCTTTTATAGTTTATCTGGTTGTATCAAAATTGGACACTGAATCACACAAGCTATGGGAACAAATGTTAAGTTCAACAACCGAGCTACCAACGTGGGCACAACTTACAGAATTCTTGGAGAGTAGATTCCGCAGCATTGAAATGATTGAACCTAGCAAACAATTAACGAAACCTTCAATGTCTAACAAAGTAAATCAATTCTCAAAACCAAAGTCATTTCATTCTGCAATACAAGATACAGCTAAACTACCAAACGGTTCTTGTGCGTTATGTGACGGCCCACATTACATATATCACTGCCAAAAGTTTGAAGATAAACCAATAACAGCACGAATTGAATTTGTACAAAATAAGAAATTATGTTTTAACTGCATGTGTCCAAACCACTTAGTAAGTAAATGTCGACAAACTACAAGCTGCAGGAAGTGTGGCAAGAAGCATCACACGATGTTACACATTGAGAAAGAAGGATCTACACACAACGAGAATAGAAATATTAACGAGGGAGAACTACACAGACAAAAGAATGAGACGAGTAACATAGAGAAAAGAATTGTGGCAAACTTTTCACACGAACTACAAAGCCATAATGTATTATTGGCTACAGCTACTGTTAAAGCACACGCTACAAATGGAGAGAAATACCTCATACGCGCGCTACTGGATCAAGGCTCGCAAGCATCTTTTATAAGCGAATCTATTGTACAATTACTTAATCTTAAGCGAACCCCAGTAAGTGGTGTGGTGTCAGGTATAGGAGACGGAGAAACAAGAATTAAATATTCAGTTTCTTTATTACTAGAGTCACGTTATAACCCAAATGCTAAATACCGTGTTAATGCATATGTTTTAGGAGTATTAACATCATTTCTTCCAGGAGAGAAACTATGCGCTTCTAAATGGGTCCAGTTAGAAAACTTACAGTTAGCTGATCCAGGTTACGCAACACCAGGTAAGATAGATTTACTTTTAGGCGCAGAGGTATACAGTGAGATTTTATACAACGACATGGTGAAACATCCTGAAGGCAATTTAATTGCACAACTTACGGCTTTCGGATGGGTACTATCTGGAAGAATAACAAGAGATTCACAATATGGAGAGAGAATAATAAACATGCACGTACAAATGAGGAGTGATGATATTTTGAGAAAATTTTGGGAGATTGAAGCTGAACCTGATTTAATCAAAAAGAAACTTACCGTAGAAGAAGAGATGTGTGAGAAATTTTACGAGAGAACTACTACTAGAAATGAGAACGGAAGATTTATAGTACGCTTACCTTTTAAAGTTGATGATCCTAGATGTCAGTATGGAGATACAAGAGAGATAGCTGAAAGAAAATTATTATACTTAGAGAAGAGACTACAAAAAGATAGTAATTTGAGAAAAGAATACGAGAAAGTGATGGAGGAATACCTTACCTTAAACCACATGGAACTTGTTCCAATTGACGATCTGGAGAACCCGCGAGCTACTTACCTTCCTCACCACGCTGTTGTTAAATATGACAGAGAGACAACTAAAGTACGCGTCGTCATGAATGCGTCTTCGAAAGGTAACAACGGAATTTCACTTAATGATGAGTTGATGGTCGGTCCTAAGATTCAACAAGATCTCAGACACATTTTAATGCGTTGGCGTACGCACCCAATATGCATTATAGCAGACCTTGTCAAAATGTACAGGCAAGTTCTTGTACATAAAGATGACGCTAATTTTCAACGGATTTTATGGAGATCAAACACAGATATGCCAATCCAACATTACCGACTGATTACACTTACCTTTGGAACTGCTTGCGCTCCGTACCTAGCAATTAAAACGTTACAAAGACTCGCCGAGGAAGAGAAAACTAAATATCCAATTGCAGCTGAAATAACAAAAAATGACTATTATGTAGATGATTTGATGACAGGCTGTGACACAGAGAATGAGGCTATAAAAATTTACGAACAAATGAATTTACTTATGAACAGTGGAGGCTTTCAACTACAGAAGTGGAGTAGCAATAGTAAACAGTTACTACAATACATAGGACGAGACAAGCGCAGTATGGAAACTTCAATACCAATTAAAAGTGACAACATGTTGAAAGTTTTGGGAGTATGTTGGAATAGACAAACAGACAGTTTCGAATATAAAATGACTTTACCTGAGATTAAAACAGTTGTTACGAAGCGGCAAATGTTGTCCGACATTGCTAGATTATACGATCCTCTTGGATGGATTGCTCCTGTGGTGATTCGAGCAAAAATTATTATACAAAAGATATGGAAAGCACAGTTAGGTTGGGACGATGAACTACCTGAAGAGTTATTAGAAGAATGGTTAACGTTCCGCCATGAACTAATAGAAACTGAGGCAATTACTATTCCGAGATGGCTAAAATGTACAAAAGATTGCAGATTAGAACTACATGCATTTTCAGATGCGTCTACTTCTGGCTATGCAGCTGTAGTATACCTTCGAGTGGTTAGTAAGTTTAACGAAGTACATTCCTCAATTGTGTCGGCGAAAACTAAAGTAGCGCCAATCGAGAAAGAACTTTCAGTTCCCAGGCTGGAATTATGTGGTGCAGCTTTAGCGGCCAAGTTGTTATCTGAAATATCCCAAGTAATGAATATACCTAAAAATCAACTTTATGCTTGGACGGATTCTACAATAGTGCTAGCATGGCTGAAAGGAGGAGCTTCACGATGGACTACATTCGTAAGTAACAGAGTATCTGAGATATTAACCATACTGGATTACGAACAATGGAGTCATGTAACAACAGATATGAATCCCGCAGATTGCGCCTCACGTGGATTGAGACCTACAGAACTAAAAGATAATACTTTGTGGTGGCACGGACCTAACTGGATATACGACATTAACCTGAAAAGAAAACACGATGAAGTACCTGAAACAGAAGAAGAACAAAAAGTTAAATCAATGAATATTACACAAGACAGAAACGAAGAATTTGAGTGGACAAAATTTTCAAATTTAAACCGAATGCTAAGAGTCATTTCATATTGTAAAAGAATTTTATATTGGAGAAAACCTAAAGATAAACGTGATAAATTACCTAAATATATTACTATACAAGAAATGGATAATATTTTATACATGTGTATTAAACAATCACAAGAATTTTATTTTGGAGAAGAGATAAGGTATCTGAAGAATAAAGATTGCGTCCCTAAGAAAAGCGTAATTCATACTCTTTATCCACTATTAGATCAAAACGGTATTTTGAGAGTGGGTGGTCGCATTGAACAGGCACATTTGAGTTATGATGAGCGCCATCCGATTATTATACATTCGAAGAGTCATCTTACCCAGTTGTTAATAACGGATGCACACTACAAAACTTTACATGGTGGACCTCAAATCATGATGAATTATCTTCGCTCAAAGTACTGGATTTTACGTGCACGAGAACGAGTTAAAAAATACTACAGAACATGTGTAACTTGTCGAAGATATTCAAACACTACAAATAGTCAGTTAATGGGTCAACTGCCTGAAGTTAGACTTACACCAAGCAAACCCTTCAAATCATCCGGCGTTGACTATGCAGGACCTATTAACATTAGATTCTCACCTGGTAGAGGTTCTAAATCCTTTAAAGGATATATTTGCTTATTTATTTGTATGGTGACGAGGGCAATTCACATTGAGGCTGTAACAAACTTAACGTCAACAGGTTTTCTAGCAGCGTTTAAACGTTTCACATCAAGAAGAGGCCATTGCCAAGATCTGTACAGCGACAATGGCACAAATTTTGTAGGTGCAGACAAATTATTACGAGGCATGTTTAACGAAGCTAAATCACAATTTAGTCAAGATATAGCAGAAGCTCTTGCACTGAAGAATACAAATTGGCACTTCAATCCTCCACAAGCACCGAACTTTGGTGGATTGTGGGAAGCCGGTGTACGTTCCGTCAAATCTCATCTGAAAAAAGTTATTGGAGAGAGTACACTTACCTATGAAGAGTTATCCACGGTGTTAGCTGAGGTAGAAGCGTGCGTCAATTCGCGTCCATTAACTATTTTAAGTAACGATCCTAACGATCCCCTCCCGCTGACACCAGGCCACTTTCTAGTCGGAGAATCTTTGTTGAACGTTGTAAACAATGATAACAGTAATATTAATCTGTCTGATAGGTGGAAATTATGTAATAGGATGGTAAAACATTTTTGGGCTCGTTGGAGTAATGAATATTTAGTAACTCTAAACAATAGGTATAAGTGGACAACCCCTAAGGTTGAACCTAAAATAGGTGACATTGTAATTATGAAAGAGGACAATTTACCTCCAGCCAAATGGTTATTAGGTAAAATTGTTAAAACACACCCAGGCATAGACAATATTGTACGGGTTGTGACTATTGATACACAAAAGGGTATGTTTAAACGGCCCTGCAATAAACTATGTTTTCTTCCGACAGATGGTTCAATTTAGTTGATAACAATTGATTAATATTATTGTTCTGTATTTCTTTTTTGATTCTATTCTAGCAACTTTTTTATTTTAATTTGTCTTTTTTACTATACTAACATACTTTTGTGATTTGCACGGTGGGCGGTGATAAATATTCAAATTGTAATATTATTTATTTTAATTTGTGTTTTAAGTCTTAGCCATAATATGTGTGTGAGTTAGAACATTTCTATAAATTATTTTAATAATTATATAAAAGAACAGAGTTCTTGGTGGGCGGAATGTCCAATTTAGTTGTATTTTCGAAGTTGACCGATAGATGGCACTGGGAGTATATTACATCACGCTATCGTTTACATTTATCAAAAGGTATAAGTACAAACAACAATGTTTTTTGAGTTTTAGTACAGAGTTAAATACGAAGAAACAAATAAAGAGTGTTACAAACTATCAGTGAGTGTTATTAAAGAGTGATCCCTCGTTAGTGAACGTTTTATAGAACTTTGAAATTCTTGATTTTCATATTATGAAAAAGAATTATATAAAATTACTTACTATGTAATAATTTTCTTTTAAAAGCATTTAGAACTTTTGAATATGACGGAAACTCTCGCAACTTAACAATTCTAAAAGATATATTTTGTGTAGGAAAACATTAATGAATCACGCTCGAGGCTCTAAAAATAAATTTCTTTAAAACTCGTGTATAGCAAAATATCCAACAATACGTTATAAAATACGTACGTAAAAGTTACTCCAATCTTGGGATTTATGAGTTTAATATTAAAAAGTTGTGCTATAAGCGTTACTTTATAATTTCATTTTTAAACCAAAAAAAAAACACATTTTTCTTATTTTATTCTACCATGACTTTTGTATGCCTCACCCAATAACGTACTGTACGTGTTCATTAATTCACAAGACATAGTTAAATCTCAGCATTTACATTTTTCGTTTAGTTATACTTACAAAATAAAATATATTATTTTAACATCGCTACATTATACCTACAGTTAAAATATCGTCTCAAAAGTCAAAGGCAAAATGTTTAAAAACGTCTAAGTACGCGCACCACGCAGAAACCACTGCATGAATTTTAATGACACGACACAGTAAATAGCTCATACCAGATTTTCATATGAAATCCCGCGAGACAAATATGTACGGAACTCTGCTCAGGCTTTGCACGGACTAAACATATGCTACTAAAAGGTATACGCACTCAAAATATCGCTAATGTTAATCGGGTTTATATAGTGTTCCAACTGTGAAAGAATTTCTTAAATCTATTGAATATTTAACAGGCATTAACCGCTCTCACGTTATGCACTCGGCTTTTGTCTCAGGCAATGGCTTGACGAGAAACGCCCTAAGAGGATAGGAGTATGTGGGCTAGTACCATGGCCTACTAAAAGCCCCGATCAGATTTGATATTAATACTACTGGAAATAGGTACGTTGGGTTACCAGTAAACCTGTATATGCTAAGAGACATAGATACAAATATTTTCTATTTGTGATAGCAGTATAGTAGCAGTATAGAGTATATATGGACTATATCGCTAAATGCTTTCCCAAACACAGATTAATAATATGAATGTTTACTTTGACCGAACTACAAGTCACCCGTGTCATCACAAAACGCTTTATACCGGCACTAAAGCAAACCTTAATATTTGCGTTCCATACAACAGGTACGGGATGAATGAGGCCTCCAAAGGATCACAGGAGACATCGTATAGAAGCTTATCTTGCGACATGCGTGGGCTCTTTGTGAATACGCTACATACAATATTTACACGCTGAGAACGGCTCGTGATGTGAATTAATGTTTTATTATTGCGAAATGACAGATGGGCAGGATTTCGAGGTTTTTTGGTTATTCGAGAAATGATATTTAAATAATCCATACTGTTATGTTCGTATTGTTTATTAGAACAAATGGTATTGCTTATATTGCTATGTAAACTATGCATATACATACATATAGTATGTGAGAGTGCAATACTAATTAATTCAGAAAATAACAGATTCTCACCAACGCGATTCCTACATTTAAAATATTTCCAGTTTTTTTTTGCAACATCAACATTAGCAACACAAGGTAATTCTTTTTCAAGTCTTCTAACGAAAAAAAAACAAAACCTTTGAAAGTAAAATGCAACACAACCAACAATACCAACATTCACCAAGGCGCTATAGACGGAATAATGAACAGTCACCAAATCATACATCATGGTAATTCACCAAATCTATAGCCACTTAACACTAACGTCAATACGGTTCACATAGAGGTCGTTTAATTTATTCATTAACACATAAATCAGCACGTTCACACGCAATTATTTTGAACGTTCTCATTACACCCTCTCGTACGCCATGCCATGATTCATGACTAGGGTTACCAACCAAAAAAAATCCTCACCCCTTTTTGTGCATAAGCATTTTTCTTGCAACTATGTAGTACTATGATCGGTGCGAGTCTCCTTGAAAACAAAAAAAAAACATCTTCCACAATACTTTTTAAAGTTATTTAGTTACTTAGTTACTTTTACCAAATCATTTTTTCCGGGAGTATTGGCAGCCCTATTCGTAACCCTCGTCGAGTCCAATTTTCAAAAGCGCCGAGCGTATATTTTTTCAGTGTAACACGTTGAGAATTAAACATCAACAGAAATGTTTCCTACTTTAATTAGTTTTGAGTCAATTAGTCTAGTGAGGTTGTTGAAAATATATGTGATTTTTTTTTGGTTTGCTTTATTTAAATCTGTGATGGAATATATGAAAGGTTTTACTGGTGTCATTAAATTGAGTTGTGGTAAGTAGTTAAAAACTTACAAAAGCCTCTTTGAAAAGTTTTTATACAATATAAAAGGCCTTACAGAATCAAGAAATAAAAATAATATTGGTCGGTAGTCTAAAATTAGCCAAATAAAATTTTGATAATGTGCTATATATCTTCACCGAGATAAAATTAGCTATCGCAGCATTATTTACATATAATATGTCCCCAACATCTATCTCATAGACATAGAGACGATAGAGTTTGTTCTCAATAATTCATATGACAAGTGTAAATTTGAAACTTTATTAAACCCCCGATCTTACCGACTGATATTTTTTATAAATTATATCTAATAATAAACACAGACATACATACGCACACACGCACACACACACACACACACACACACACACACACACACACACACACACACACAATAAGGCGAGCGCGCGCGTGCGCGCACAAGCATGCACATACATAATTTTTCGAGTTACTCTCAATAAGCCCTTTCATTCGATACCCATTTTGTAGAAATGCTTCAAAATAACTATTCCGCCATCTGAGATAGTCCGCCAAATGGGATTTAGAATGGCGTCTCATTATTTTTCGAGTTATTTTCCACAAGTCCTCACATTTGATAACCATTTTGTAATAATGCATCAATATTAACTATGCTGCGAGCTTAGATGGTCCGCCATCTTTAATTTAGTATGACGTCATATTTTTAGAGTTACACTTAACAAGCCCTTTCATTT
>DVVJ01001989.1:0-10391 GCA_018234505.1 Junonia neildi neildi
GGTTATTTCCCTTCTGAGAAGGGCCCCGCAAGCCACGAGCGGAGCAACGTACGGGAGAGGCTGCGGCCGTGCGAAAGCGATCCCGTAGCCTCTCCGTTGTTCCGTACTGTGGCGGCAATCGCAGGGGGTTTTAGTGAGTGCAATCTCACATAACCCGGTCCCCTCCCCCCCAGGAGTCAGGTATCTATGAAGATTTACCCTGCGTCAACAAAAAAAAAAGTTTGGGTTATTTACTGTGTAAGTGATTCTAACTCATTAACATTTGCGAAACTAATGTACCCGTACCTATATAAGATATAAGTTTGATGGTGACGATCAGATGCGTAGCTAGAATGAGTGACACCCGGGTGCAGTGCAGGAAATGTATCATTATTAATATTATAAATGCAAAACACTTTACGTATACCTACATGTATGACAGTATGAACGTAACTCTTGCACGCAATACTACTGAATGGATTTTAATGGAACGCTACAGTAATATAGGTACCATGTGCAACAGAATAGCATATTTTTACTAATATTGGTTTGTTTAGTTGTTTCAATTTCCGAATCTAACCGGTTGCCTTGAAATGTTGCAGATGTAAATTACTTTTATACCGGGAAATCACGAATGCTGACAAAAAAACGCGTTTTTTTTGTCAGTTATAAACATCCTTGGGTGGAGCTGCGAGCAGTAGCTAGTAGGTATACCTATACATTAATTTGAATGTTATTTAACACTAATAAAAATCTGAAAGACATATGATATGAGAAACACTGAAATTGACATATAAGTAATAAGTTTTCTTTATAAAAATGTATCTTTTCGAAATTTGTGCATATTTTTGATATAATATTTTTGCGCCATTCAGTCTGTTTATTGAGGAAGGCTTGAAGTTATACAGCGTCATGTTACGGCCTATAGAAGCGAAACAATAGCCATAACTTAAATGATCTGGTATGTATGACACTTTATATAGGTAAACCGCTCAAAACAGGTAGTTCTCGTTATATTTATGATAAAACTTTCGTAAAATAAAAATATATAAAAGTAGCGGTATCTGTAGGGCTATTCCGACCAAGAATCGAGACTCACTCAAGCGAATTCTTTACACTTCACTCACACGATTGTACATGTAGTGCCACGCGATATGATGCGACACCGAGTCGTATAGAACTATTTGTCATTTTTGACGTAAAATGTATGCATTGGATATTCTGGAGCAACTTTTTTAAAAATTCTTTTGACAGACCGAATGAGCGAAATGACTAAAATTCACTTGAGTGAGTCTCTATTTCGGAATAGCCCTACTGCTGTGATGTAGCTAGCATGGGTGACACCTGTGGCCGATTTGCAATTTTGGCACCCCTACTCCTTGAGACCCTAAGCGGATGAACTTTTTTAAGAATTACAGTGAAATTACGGTCCGAAACATACACTTTCACACATACATTGTGGTATTCACGATCGGGTGTCAAACCCTGATATAAGACCAATGTAAGATGGAATCGTCATAGCAGTTTCCGACATCGATCGCAAGTATAATATTATATTACAGGAATTGATAATTTTAATGTAACAGATTCAAGGACATTCCCTATAAAATATATTTCATATAGTGTATATGTCGTAGCATCACAAAAATTTAATACCATCAGATGACTTAATAATTCGATTTGTAATTACCGAGTTTGTATAACTCACGTGTAGATGGCGCTCATAAGGTATTTGTCGTGTAAGACATCAAATGTCAGTGGACAGTTTGACGTGTAGTGCCCGTATAAAACAGACCAAGCCTTACGAAGAAGCCTGACGAGACGATTATTATTGTTTGAGACGTGGGAACACGCTGAACGTTTGATCTTGTAAACTCCATCAGATTTGTCAGTGATTACTTAGTGTTATTGTGATGAATAGTGTTGTAGTGATGAATAGTGTGTTGAATAGTGTTTTTCGTTAAAATGATAATCAAGTGAAGTGTGGCTGTGTTATTTCGTGAACACGTTTGATGACGATGGCCACTCTGAACCAAACAATTTCGCTGCTTTCTCCGTTAAATATTTTATTTGACCTACATTAGATAATTTTGAACATTACGAAATTATTAGTTAGAATGTAATACCACAACATAAATCATGCTTTTATACGTCATATTATAATTATTCCGAAATCAAAATATCATTAGATGCAAATATACCGTTTTAATATGAATGATATCAGTGTCGCTAGTAAATTATCCATTACGAGGCGTTAATCGGATTGCGATGCTGCTAAAAATTGAAAAGTATATTTAATTCTGTTGATGTTATTTTATGATGTATGCAATGCAATTAATTATTAATAAGAGAAACAAATTGTAATGATAATGCTTAAAATAATAAAAAAACATTATCTTTGGGCGACATGCCTGTAAGGTACAACAGTCATCAGGCCTTCCCTTTGTTTTTACTTCTTTCTTTATTCGTTTAGTTTGGCATGAAAAAGGTTTTAATCTTAAATTTTAAAAATTCACTTATTTATTTTTTATAAAATTCTTAAATTACTTTAAACAGCCTAGTTATTGCAGATTTTTCTTGACACCGTGGAATGAAAAGGCTCTATTTTCGTTATTTTTTTCTCTGGCTTTTTTTACTGGCTATATTTGTACTATATTCATGGAGTCATGTATTGAGGAAATACATAGGTGACTTCAATGCTATATTTTACTGTTTGTATTCTAAATAAAGATAAAATAATAAGCCTTTAAACTTTTAGCTTAAACTCGCTTTAATTATACTCATGTCCATTTTGTACCAAATGTTTATACCTATTTTATACCTAACGTGCCTACATATGTCGCTGACAATATTCTTGCGGTTCAATCTTTTAGGGCCGAATAAATTTTCCCAAAAATTCAGCGTGGCGCCTGTCAGTGACAGATGTTCGGTTTTGTTTGTTTAGGGTGTTTTATTCTGAATTATCTCGGAAACTCGAGCGTGAAAAAAAATTTTCTATAAAATCTATTATGGTAGAGACGTTTTGTATTGTTAAGTCATTAGGATCTATGACTTCACTCATACAATATGTATGGAACGCACAGATAGATGCCATATCAAAATAACTTTTTACGTAATGCATATTAATATTTATGCGATACTTCTACTGTAAATCAATTTTTAAAAATTTACATTGTCTATCTGTCTGTTTGTTACAGTTAATCTCCTAAACGGCTGTACCAAGTTTGACGGGACACTGGCAGATAACCCTCAAAAGGAACGAGATTGTCTACTTTTATATTTAAAAACGGAATTATGATTTCGCGTGTCCTTTTTATAACTATAAGGTAAGGGCATCTTAGACAATATACTAATATTCGATAAACGTCTTAAACAACAAATCTATAAGTTTTTTTAATCGTAAAAAGGTAACTAGATAAATTAAACTTTCCTAAAATAAATTAAAATTATGAATTTGTTGATTAAGCCGTTTTCTCTATTACCTCTGAATTAGGATAGGTCGTTTTAAAACATTGGTGTGGGATAACCATTTTTATGAACGAGGGACAGTTTCCGAAATATTAAGCTTCAAAGTGTCAAATTTTCTTAGAGTCAAGTATCCCCTCCCTCTACCCACAAAACTACTGCTTCTAAAAATATGAAAAAAAAATCATGACATTAGTACATATATTGAATTTAAAAGGAAAATTGTCAATCGGAATTAGATTTTACTACAATATTCGCACTTATTAAACATAATTTCCAGAGTCAACTAACGGGCATAACAAAAACCCTTCCGCGTCAATAAATCTAAAGTAGCTGATGAATGGAATCTTTACTTAAAATATGGCTCTATTTTCATTTGACGCTGTCTGGCCAGCACAATGGCCCTTTGTGAGCTAACGAGACCCATCGAATGTCACTCGCTAACACTTTGAAATCCTAGCTGGCTTTTAGTTGAGAAATTATAAGGCTACTTTTAAACTAAGTATTGGAGAAAGGCACTTCCTTTGAAGGAATTTACTGGGAACGTTACTTGTGTTAAGGATACAATTTTTTTGGTTTCTTTTTCAATTTGATTATTATAGTTTACTACTGTGTGAAAGCAAAAGTTAAATATTGATTTTAATGCGCAAAATCAAAACAATGAATTGATTTTAATGACACCTTCTTAATGTAGTGAAATGGAAATGTTTTGCAAATGTCTATCGATATAACGGTATTCTCATAACGACAGACGGAGAAATGTGACGACTATTCTAAGAAAAAAATTAAATAATATAATTTCACATTAACAGCAAAAGGACTACATATATTCTTTGTGGATCCCTTTGAGTAAATTCGTTTGAAACGACTGTGTAACTCGAGACAAACAAGTTTACGCATCTGTGAGCAGTAGGTGAGAAAGTTTAAAACTTATTCCTCGCTTTAGCACCTCCGTATTGTTATATATGAATTGCTTAGGATATAGTAAAGTTTTGAATAAATACATTTTTATAAGTGTAATTGGAGTGTCTAAATTTTTTTATATTTTTTTTTTACTTAAAGCCTACGCAACGCGTCAGATTATACTTTAGTGATTTTGCGTTATGCTTTCATGTATGTCTGTTGTAAATTTAGTTGGAATAGAAGAATTGTTATATAAAATAATTAATAACATTATATTTTCAAAATCTTGACTTGATGACCTCACAAAAATTCTAAACTAGTTTTTTAAGTCAAATTTTCTTCACTTGCCTTGTGTCTATGTATATGTCAAACTTACTTTAATTATGCACGTTTATGCAAAAATTGCTTTAATAATTAAAGGAATCTTGATAGTAATTAAAATAATAATCAAAGTAAAAACAAAAACGTCAACTAACTTTCTAAATTAATCTGCCACAAAAAATATATCTCGCCTGAAAACAAAACATTTCCAACCATCCATTTAAGCGTAAATTCGATCGTTAATACTTTTAACAAAGTTAGCCTGAAAGTTATGTATTTTCCCTTAAATTTTACGTTCTTATCGACGGTAACAATATCGTTTCAAATCTAAAGAAGTCTTTTGTGAGCTCTTCGGGACATCACTTTGTCGCTGAAGGATCTAACGCTACTGACAACTTTACAAAACTTTTATACAAAGGAAAATTGTCCTTATTTCAATGCAATAAGGTCTATTTGAGTAGAAAATCTAATATTGTAAATCTTCAAACGACTGTCTCGTCAATTCTTAGCTATAGTTTTCATCGCTGGAGTGATTTTAAATTATTATTAATTTAAAGCACTTGTTTGACTTTTCTAGACGTTGAATTGTTGTCTTATATTTTACCTATAGATATAACGCAGATAGAGATATTTTAAAGATATTCCTCAAGGATCAACTAATTTATTTAAAAGTTTATGGACCATATATCCCTATAAACGTGCCTAGTGTGTGTATTATCTTTTATTTGGCTCGTATTTTTCGCGGATAATAGCAATATAACTTAGTGATTAGTTATAGAATTGCGCAAAGTAACATGTGATTCAGTTTTTAATATTTAAGGCTGCAAATGATCTTTAAACTCTAGACCATATTCTATATATAAAATATCTGAAGCTGTGAAAATCTTCATAGCTTTGGTGCATTCAATCTACATTATCGTTTACGTAAACCTGTTATTTATATTAGTCTATACTATACAGAGAAAACATTAACATTCAACAATATATTCACAACATAATAAATACCAGATTAAAAGCCAAAACAAAACCAATCAGCCGCTCTTATTAAAACCCCCATATATTTTAATAAAGTAATCCAAAAGAAATAACACAAAAGACCACCACACAAAGCCCGTAGCGGTATCACAAAAAGAACATTTTTAATCAGAGAAAATCTTTTCCCGCGACAGGAGTGAAATATTAAAGTAAAACAGAAACTTTTGTTCCACCAACCCTAGATTGTCACACGAGTGTGTTTATACCCCGCCCTTGTGCCCTGCGCACATGAGGGACAGAGAAAAACTTACAGACAAGAGCGTGCTTTCATTTAAAAGGCCGGCAATGCATTTTAAAGCTCCTCTGGTGTTGCAAATGCCCATGGGCGGCAGTATTCACTTACCATCAGGTGATATGTCAGAACCAATTCAAATACTTTAATGAAGCAAAGGCCAAATGGCAAAAGCAAGCGAATCATGCCACTACCAACATCAATCAGTCGATTGTCATTGATCGTATACGATAACCTCTCAAATGCACTCTCAATCCTTATGTTTATCCTCGTTGATGAATCTAATTCAATCCCATATGAATATATCTATACTAATATTATAAAGAGGAAAGATTTGTTTGTTTGTTTGTTTGTTTGTTTGTTTGTAATGAATAGGCTCCGAAACTATTGGACCGAATTCAAAAATTCTTTCACCTTTGGAAAGCTACATTATCCCCGAGTAACATAGGCTATATTATATTTTAAAAAAAATTAGGGATCCTTACTAAAACTCCAATAATGTAACCCAAGGTGTAAAAAAATGACCTGAAAAATTCCTTACGTCGCGTGCGCTGTGAAAACTATTGATGATAGAACAAAATCATTTACTACGACTTTGCAGAACTCATCATTATCTACAAAAAGTATCGCGACAGCATATGTCTAAATATTATACTTATGTCACAGTAAGCGGTTTTTTGTTTTAAAAATTTAATTTATATGCCGCCGCTTGAAAAGGCACTTTATTTGTACCTTGGTATTAATCCTTATCAAAATAAATAAATTAATTTATATTCAGGACGGCTTCAAAACCTTTTTATAATTTTTGAATTATTCAATTCGGACATTTCATTCGGAAGATATCACGAGTTTAAAAATGCAAGTATTAGAAAAAAGTCGCGTGGTTGCGCTCACCGCGTTCAGCTAGCCAGCACGCGATGTAGGCTCCATGTAAGCGTCACTGGGGTACGGGGGGGGGGAGTCAAAAAGAAGGGTGTATGTGTGTGTGTTTATGTACCCGTGCGAAGCCGGGGCGGGCCGCTAGTAACAGATAAAGCAATTGTGAGCTGTGAACTATATAACCTATATATTGTCTTTTAAACATTTCTAACAAAGAAACCTGTTCGCTGAATTTCCGAAGAAAAACACAGGCCCTTTGTTACATTTACGAAATAGGCGTTTCGTGTTTTTATACTCAGGAGAACAAGAAAAAGTATATGTGTATTACATCCATATTACATATTATATGCTTAAGAATCACGTTATTAGACCTACTTAGAATCGTGTTTACGCAGTTTTCAAATCGAATTTCGTTAGCAACCAATATAGGCCATTGATCGTAGAAATATGCATCGTGCCTAAAAATAAACATTATAGTAATTACGCTCTGAACACTTTAGCTTTAAAACGTACCGTGTGTAGGTCGATTTATTACGAAAATAAAAAATAATTTTTTATTGTTCCTATCAGTTAATGTTTTCATAACTTATACAATCAACATAATACTAGTCATAAAAGCTACAAATGGTCATGGACATTTGAAATGGGCAATCACTTCGACGTCAATAAGTGCAGTAAAATCGATATTTTTACTTTTTAATAATATTTCTAAAGAGATTCCGAATGTCTGTCGATAAGGTTTATGAATAATTACAATAAAGTAATAATTGACATCCTTTTAAAATTGGCGAAGCCAGTGCAGTCGTCTATAACAAAATATGGTTGAAAAATGTAGCTCTACTTTGAAGTCGGTTATGTATGCCTCGTGACCTTTGATTTTATTGAACCTTTTAATTAATTTTATCTTAAAGCACATGTTAATACAATAAATTAAACCAAATAGCCAAAGGTTAATTAACGGTAAATAAATCGTACCTGGAAATTCATTTCGATAGCCGTCATCTTTATTTACGATAGTCAGATGTCGTCCGAGGTACGTATAGTCGATTACAGTACACTTGATTTTCTGACATTAAAGGTCAACGCTGACTACGTCAACCCGGCACTCGGTTAATGCTACCTCGACTTTAGGGTCCGTTCCTACTTGTCGCGTGTCGGATCGGGATTTTAATCGGATGTTCCAGTGGCAAAATATGTTATAGAAAGAAAGAAAAAAAGAAAGAGAAATGTGAATAGAAACACCGATATCCGAATTAAATCTGGATCCGATGCACAAGTGGGAACGAAGCGAATAACGTTAATCACAATTTTGAAATTAATTTGTCTGCAATTGACAGTAGATCTACACGTAATTTATTGAGATATTCTATAAGGCCGTTTGAAAAAAAAATCTATTAACACTGGAACCACTTGAACGCTGTGCAGTGCGCTGTCAATTCGGCGCCCGCGCGCCGTAACCAGGTGGGCCGGGAGCCGTCGCTTTTCGGGTAGGTCGATGCGGTGCCGATAAGAAGTTGATTTAGTGAGTTCATACATATTCTTCTACATAAATATAATACTAACAGCAGGAAGCGAGGCGGTGCTGATCGGGTGGTGGACGTAGTGAGCGTTGACCTTCAAGGACTTAAGTAATCACGAGTATCAATTTTCCATAAAAGCTTATAAATTATATTTTATATAATTAATAAAATTAAGATAAAGCGACAGGTAGTTTTCCAATTACCAACATTCAGGAACAGCTATCCTTAATATTGATTAAAGTGATATTAAACAATCGAAGGGATTATTGATAGCCCTAGGTGAATACTGTTATTGTTTATTTGCAATATACGAGTTACGTAAAACATAAACAATGTTATGCCAAAACAAACAATAACAACTACTAACTTCGGTACAATGAAGACCCACCAGGCGTCAGTATTAAAAGGCGCTTCGGCTTAGAACAATGCCTTGATCTTAAAATTAAACGTAAAAAATATTATAATTGTTTAATAAATAATTAAACAATTATTGATAAAAAAATCTTTATTTAAATATACTACCAAAAATGTGAACTCGCTAGCCGTTTTCAATTCTTAAAATAAAATTAGTTTAACATTTTAACGCCTCGTGTCGTTGAAAATTCTCTTGTAGATCCGAGCGGTTAGTGACGACTGTAAGTAATATAAAATATTAAATTAAATTTTAATATTCACCAGACGGGATCCAATCTAATTGGTCATCCAATTGGGTCAAACAAATTGGGCATGACTGTGTCAAAAACATATAAAAATAATAATTAAAATATCAATAAAAATGTATGAGACAATATTTTGTAATTATATGTAAGAACCGATATTTTATAGTTATACTAACTTAAACACAGCAATCAAACAAGTTAAAAACTTCAATCAATACAAAACCTAAATGTTATTGTAACGATAAAAGTCGTATGTGGACTTCCACATCAGTATCTATTTAGATATTATACAATATACATTGGTCATCTAACAGTGCCTATTTCAAAATTAAAGCTAATTAGACAAACACGTGCATTGGATTAATTTTAATAGATTTAATATCGCTTTTCTTACGGGGCTTGTATTAAAATAGTCGATTATGCTACTATATTATGGCTTATGAAATTATTGAAGAATGTGCATTACTTACTGCACATGTCAACCACCCAAATTATTAAAAACTGCCCATTTATTATTTCAACTGCCCAAGTAAAACTTACCAAATATTTTTAAAAGATCCGAAAAAATTTGTTCCCTTATGATTTTTGATCGAAAGGGTTTAAAGCATTTTTAAAAATTAGTTAGGTATAATATGTAAAATTGCTAATAAATCTAAAAAATCTAAACATGGTCATCTTACGAGTACTATGAACATAGTAAGATGACCATGTTTAAATTTTTTTATGATCAATTGATTAAGCGTAATACGTAACTGAAAAACTAAAAAAACCTAAAACTTTAGCACCATTATCTTAGATAAAATATTATCTTACTATTTATAAATCAAAAATCTGATTTAGATCTACGATTGAAACATAAACGAATTTATGAAAGTATTTGTTTCTATCAAATACGGTACAAACAAAACAGTTCGAGATATATTTAATCAAACCTACACATGACTGCCGTTTCTATTTACCATACCTATTAAAATAAATTCGCAGATAAAACTTAAACAATGAAACCATTCATAAATATTAGTGAACATGTCACAGTCACATTGTATAATCCGCCGAATTACATTAGGGCTAGCTGTAATCTAAAACGGCTATTTAGTATTTTTTAAACGATAAGCTTGTTGTTGTGATACCTTCTTCAGTAAGGCGACCCACGTTTAGCGGTATTATCCTACATACATAAAAACTTATTTCTTAATTAACACTGGGTAGATCTAGCGTGACGTGGAGTCGGGATGAACTAAATAATAAATGGTATCCGTATTAAACCCGATCCTGATTTTTTAAGGCAGCTAGCCGTAACGTAATACGGCGGATTATACAATCCAATACACATACTTCTTCTTTCAAGCATTTTTCCCGGACTTAGCCAGGGTCTGCTTTATTCTAGCCTAAGTTTTG
>DVVJ01001990.1:0-10389 GCA_018234505.1 Junonia neildi neildi
GAGTGTCAACATGCATCAGATGTTTAGATTATTACCGCTAAGCACCCTCGGCTAACACTTGAAGTTACAGATATAACTTATCATTTTAGAATGCATAGCTTAAAACAAAAAATGGGGACAAATTTTAACGATCACCCATTTTGAGATTGGTATTAGTAATGTCAAAAATAGAAAATAGATGACGTAATAATAATTACGTCTGTTGATATATTATGTTGTGATTTTAAAATATGTATTTGTCATCTCTCCAGGGATCTGTAGCATTAATATTAAGATTGGCTACTAAATCTTTGTGTTTTCTAAGAAAATGATAACGCCAGTTAGCGACCAATTTAATGAAGACACACTAACCTATTCCACGCAAAAATATGGCAAGTTTTTCAAATGCCCCTACACCGTAGTCAAAAATTGACCAATTCGCGCTATCCTAGGAAACCGAAAGCCAATAAAATTCATCACAGCACCGGTAACACACCAACTGTTACGCGCACATACATTAGATAACCCGAACAATAAAAAAAAAGTTGTCATCATATCCTTTTAAAATATTCGAACGGTTCGTGTATTAAAGTGCCGCGGACTTATCTCACTCAGACATCTTTTAAAAAACAAACGCGATGAACTCTTGTCATTCGTTTTTTATTGAAGCCCACAGGATGTGTTTAGTCGTTAAGATCTTTTAAGTGTTAAACCTTGTAACTGAATATTCGAGCGTATAAGGGTTCGATCTATTTGTTAAATAATGTATGGAAAAAAAACAAATATAGCGTTTAATCTTAGAGAAATCGGAGCCGGTGACATGTATTTCGTCAGCAAAAACTGTGGTGACGTTCGCAGGTACGGACGTTTTTATCAAAGTCGGTTTTCGATCATTGGAGTATTAAATTTACGATAAGCCCACTGATGTATCATTTTGTGATTGTAATTTCTTAGATCTTAATTTACACATATTTATATGAATAAGGTTAAGGTTTGATGGAATGATTGATATTATAAATGCATTTCGTTTGTTATGATTCACACCTCGACTAACACGAAAAGGATAGAAGGTACCTTTTTGAGTAAAAAATTTTAAGTGTCATTATTTATATACATATTATTATAATTATAACATATTATTATAATTTGTCATAAACAATTTATGACAAATTCTTTATCAACGTGACCGAAGCCGGCAAAAAAGTTTACTTATAGTATTATAGATGTTTATTGCTAAAATTCCAATGTCAAAAGATAAGAATTCTTGTAGTCGGCTGAAATAAAGATTTAAATAATTATAATAGTTTAAAAAAGCTAAAAAAAACACGCTCAGTCCGAAAGAGTAAGCCCGAAACTGCAGTCATGCAAAGATCGCGCGCTAGCTCTGTCTCTTTCAGAGAGTCCTAATAAGGATAATGGGAAACTGTTATCAACATGTGTGCAAAGTTGCAAACTTATCGGATTTCTCAAAGAAAATTGAGCTTAAAGATTCCGTTACATACATACATACATACATACATACAAACAACCCGAGATTATTTAAAATAGGTCTTTTTTAGAATTAATTTCCCTCCAAGTTCCATTTTCTATCCACCTATATACCAGCCATGTATTCTTAACAACAATAGTACGTGTTAAATACAGACCAATGACAGTCATTATATCATTAAAATATATCTTCATTTTTTATATAATTGAAGTCGAACTTTATCTTTTCATATAATTATGTCGTAAGTCGAGTATCTTTAAAGTGTATTGTTGTTTTTGTAACGAAAAACTTTTGACACGTTTGTCCGTTTGTCAAATTATGATAAGTAAATATAAAAGACACATAATTACGGGTAAGTGCAAAATAATGTAATTTAAGTGAAAAACAACTAACCGATGTCGCCATTCATAGACGTTACCAATTAAAAATACTTTCAGATAAAATTTTATTACGTTCAAAATAAAAACAATTTTAATTAATGTTAGCGAAACACGCATATGTTTTTTTTTTTTGTTTACATGTTACATGCGCCTTTTTCATGTCGGATAATGTCTCATCGTCGCACTTCAAGTAAACGATAGCTTCTAAATATCGGTATGTTAATAAAATTGCACATTTTTAATAATAAATTAAGACCGTCGTTTATTTATACATAAAATACTAGAGGATCCACCGACGTTGGATCCAATATTAGTGCCACCTACAGGATTCAATTGTATTTTTAAGTCACCCACTCACTCAAACATACACACAATTTCATTTAAATCGCTTTATTCGTTTAAGAGTTAGGTGACAGACAACCGTGCCGAATAATTTTATATATTACTAGCTGACCCGGCAATTGTTGTTTTGTCATATAAAATAAACCTCCTAAAAATTTTGTCTAAAAAATAAAAAAATAATTTAGGGCTGGACTACCCCTAACATTTAGGGGGATGAAAAATAGATGTCCGATTCTCAGACCTACTCAATACGCTCAAAAAATTTCATGAGAATCGGTCAAGCCGTTTCGGAGGAGTATGGGAATGAAAACTGAGACACGAGAATTTTATATACAAGAGAATATTACCTATTTGCAAAATACTTGCAAACAGTTGCAACTTAAGTTTATGCGCTTTAATTCTTTGTAATAGCATTAATATAATAAATATTAAAAATTATTACATAGGGGAAAAGTGCATGTATCACCCCCCACCTTCCCATAAAAGCACTATGTAACGTGAAAAGAATATAAACTGACTCTTTTACTATTTAAAAAAAAAGGAGTTCCCAATTCGACTGTTGAATTCGATTTGAGTATTGTAAAGAGTATCTACAAAGTACAGAGTTCTGTAGACTCAACTCTCACCCATGGTTCTCGCTATTTGTAAATCTATTTGATACTTTTGTTTGATAGTAAAGTTATTTAAATGTAATCTTTTACGCCTTACCAACGTAAGAGGCCGACTTCACTTGATTTGTTAAATAAAGACTATTTTGTGTCCCATCTGATTTCTATCCTCACTCAACAAGATCACATTAGGCGTTCAAAAACTTAATATATTGAAATTAAAACATAAACATAAGTATTGCACTATCTGAAAATTCCAACAACCGGGAAGTGAACCTGTAATTCCTGTGTCGTGATGCAGATAATATCTTCCATTCAGTTTAAGTGAAACAAATGACCAACCTTGAGAGTCATTACTATAACGACGTTCTACGTGTTGCTATTATTTTTAACTAGGCGCTTGTTTCAGCTTAACTATTTTCTTTAGTTTGCTTTTGGTATAGTACAAATAGTAGTGATTTACATAAGAATAAAATATTATATTACTGCTAGTTTGGTTGTTGTTAAAATTTTTAAGAGTTTCGCTATGTTTTTATATGAATTTATTTTTGTTTAAAATTAACTTTAAATATCTACCAAAAAGAGTTTAGGAAGTTACATAAAATACATTAGCTTATGTTAATAACTAACGATTTGTTTCTGATTTATTTACACAAACTATAGAATGTCTATGAGCATTTTGTAGGTATAAACAATATAAATAGCATTCACATGATACTACATTCTTTAAATGACTCTCTTGTATTAACTTCGTACATAAAATTAGTTTTGTCTTTATATTATTATTTTTATATTACTATATATTTATTTTTCCCGGTGTTTTAAAAATACAAAAATCCTTACTCCGATTGCGCAATTCGTAAATAAACGATCGTAAATCAACAATTACATGCTACTGTATAAAAGGCAGTTAAAATCCTTGCCTGTACAAGTCCATGTGCTGAAATATGCAAGTACAAAGCCATATATGGCTTTGCGGGGCAAGGGCGGGTGGCGCCAGATATGGCCGGCCCGGTACAGCCTAGATGGGAACATAGAATGATTTATCAATAGCCTTTTCAATCGGTGTGAACGAAATTTATCAATGCACAACATGTTTTTTTCATCGATTTAAAAAAGGAGGTTCTGATTTTAATGCCATATTTTTTCACCGTCAGTTGTACACTAACCTCAATGACTTTTTTGGTTTGATACTGGATGTCTCCATGTTTATAATTTTTATAAAAATTACAATTCTCAATAACAGGTGAATACATCACTTGGATTTCGCCGACAACTAGAACATTTGCGACTTTTCCATAATTTTTATTAATTTATTAAATACCTAACCACTGAACCCCTTTTCATAAAATTTAGGTACGTATAGGTACGAAATTAAAGGAAAAAATATAGAATTTTTTTTTATTCATATCATATTATTTTTAACCATGGTGATATTTGGTGAGGTTTGGGACCACCACAACCCCCTCCCCCCTGGATCACGTGTATTTTTTGGAATGATTCGAAATTTGAAACGATTTGTAGTATTACTATACAGAAATAGCGCTTTTTGCCAAAAAAAAAAAAAATTAAATTAATACACGTGATGTCTACCGAGAACCATTGTGATGTTTCGTGATGTTTCCTCCCTCCCCTTCCCTTTTAAGCCTCACGTGGTTAATGGACGGCCCCTTACTTCTTTTTCCATGTTGGTCATAAACTGCATCACTATGATTTACTGCTATATTAAAGTATATATGACGTCCTCCGTGGTGCAGCGGTCAACACGCTTGCCTGCGACGTGGAGGTCCCGGGTTCGATCCCCGGCCAGGTCATGATGGAAAAAGATCTTTTCCTGATTGGCCTGGGTCTTGGATGTTTATCTATATATGTATCTGTTATAAATATAGTATCGTTGAGTTAGTATGCCATAACACAAGTCTTGAACTTACTTTGGGGCTAGCTCAATCTGTGTGATTTGACCGTATATATTTATTTATATTTTATTTATTTTATAATTAAGCTGAAATAATTTTCATTTCTGAAAAAGGTACATATAATTCGAACGAGTTTGGTGAAACCAACGGCAATTGATTGAATGTCGTTATACATATTTGTAATTATTATCGAGACACTCAAAATTGCCAGATTTATAAAATAATTTACTACTGTCCAATGCGCCGAGTAATCCGACCAATCACCTTCATATTTTCTCCATCCCACGTGACTAGCACAACTAAAAGACATTGAAACAAAAAAGATAAGAAACTTTTTTTCACATTCCCTTTTGATCAAAGAGGCTGCTACCAAGTATTCGATGGCTTTCTAGAAACACGAATTTGTGTCAAGATATGCGTTACTTGGGATTCATTCTAGCGTCACGTCACAGCTATGTAACATTTAAATGGAGATATTTAGCCCTGAAAGCCATTAATTTATTCAGCCGTATCATTTCGTGTG
Source organism: Junonia neildi neildi (assembly GCA_018234505.1). Lineage (NCBI taxonomy): Eukaryota > Metazoa > Arthropoda > Insecta > Lepidoptera > Nymphalidae > Junonia > Junonia neildi. The sequence continues at coordinate 5,238 of DVVJ01001990.1, forward strand.
ATATGAACAGATGGGGTGTTTCGGTATTTAAGGTTACTTTTTTATTCGTGTTTAAATTTATGATGCAAAATGACTTTTTTCGGACGAAATTATAGATCAGTACATATAACAGTGCGAGTTTTGCTTACTGTAATTCCGGTTAAGTAATTGCAAAATTAAATATGGGTATGAATCAGCGCCATCACTTGTTGACAAGTATAAATTAAATTAATTAGTAAACGACTAATTTTATTCGACTGATACTAATTAGGTCTAAATTATTTTACTTTATAGCACAGATAAAATCATATCCATTTTCACAAATTTTAAATAGAAATTTAATTTTAAAATGAAAATAATGACGAAGTGTTACAATTCAGACCAAGATTTAAGATTTTTGATCATAGCGCGCTATAAACGAAATCTTGGTATTAATAGCACAGTTTTAGAAAATTCTTTTATTCCTAGATAAATTTTTAGTTTTAGATAATTTTTTACTAACTGTTGTTTAATTTATAATTGATTTAAAGGATATGAAGTGTGTAGTTTGAGGCATTATGAATATATAAACAGTGTTCATTACACGACAGTTATTTACTAATTGGGAAGCGTTATAATTTAGTTCGTGAATTATAAATGGCTACCAACAGACATTAGCGATCGCGGTTAGACTAAGCGAAGTATCAGGGTAAGCAAATATGTGTATGTAGATAATAAAAGAACTGTTTGTGTGGAATCTAAGCAACGATTGTACTATAATAACATTGTGCCTACAAAATATTTTAATGACAAGAATGATCAAAAACTTTATTTTCTAATGCTGTAGCTATTCAGGAGTGCGCATTATCTTGAAATAAGTAAGTATATGACCACTTTTTTTTCACTTTTTTTTTGGGATAGGGTGGCAAACGAGCTGACAAATCACCTGATGGTTAGTGAATGCTGTCGCCCATGAACATTTGCAACACCAACGGAACTACAAAATGCGTTGCCGGCCTTTTAGGGGGTATGGAGAGGGAATGAATGGAGAATTAATGGGGAAGGGGTGGGGAATTTGGCCTCCGGTATCCTCACTCATGCGGCGAAACACGACGCAAGCGTCATTTTACGCCGGTTTTCTGTGAGGCCGTGGTATCACTTCGGTCGAGCTGGCCCATTCGTGCAAATACATGGCTCTCCCACGCTTTCCCACGGTAGAAGTTTACCATATCAATACTTACAAAATAAATAAATATATATACTTCGTCCAGCCGGTACGTAATATGTGTACATCCTTAACATCCTTACAACGTGGGAAGAAATAATAAGATATTGTTATCGTGTAAGTCTTCAGGGACAATAAATCATCACGTTGAAACCTAGAGAGCTAATTAAGAATAAATACAAGAACCTACGTAAATTAATTATTCACTACTAATTATAACACCCACCAAGGTCTTGATAACATAAAATGTTTGTTTAGGTATAAGCATATCCGCATATGTACGAGTATAGGGAATAAATAACTTTACGTTTCCGCAATAAGGGAAACTTTTACATTTTCATTTTTAAAAAAATGTTACTTTAAAAAATCGAGTAAGTCGGAGGTAGGTGGTATTGCCTTCCATTTTAAATAGTTAAAAAGTTACCCTCTTTCTTATATAAATTTAATATACTTAATATTTTTTTTAGTATCAACTTATTTTATATAGGTATGTATGTAAATGTGTAAGTAATAAAATATAGGAGTATATAAAGCACTGTTACCTTACAGATCCTCACGAATGTAACATTTGGTATTTTATAAAGTTCAAGTGTTTTGTTACCAATTTGTTTTACACCTGGATTCGAGATAAACATAATTTTCCTTGGCTGTCTGTTATGGTTTAGTGATAAGAGGTTACGCCTTAAGGTAATAGAGTGATGGCTCTCCCGGGCCTCCACGCGTAAAAAGTAACGACATGGGGAAAAATAATGTTTCGTCGAGCCACATTTAATCTGCGTTCTCAAGTTTAACTCTAAAGGAAACCGCTTGCTATAGTTCTAGTCGTAAAAAAGATATGACACAAACATTTTTTCATTGCAAACACGTTTTACGTCTACATAAAAACGACGACAAATTGGAATAGAAAGCAGTTCCTTCCACAATCGTATACGTTTATATCTGTTTATGAATTTTCCTCTTTCAGGTTAAATTGTTTGAATTGACAACAACGTACCAACTATATATCGAAAGTCTAGTTTCCAAATACAGTGATATAAGTAATAAACATGTATTACATGTTGCGTCACCACATCTGACAAGAAATAATTAATTTACACCACTTAATATTTGTTATTAATTTTGAATTGGCGTTAAAGTTTTAGACCAGAGAGGTTCAAGTTAGGACTGTGTATAGGTACATAGTTCTACAAAGTGTGGACGCTAATTAAAATCGTATAACTTACGTGTTGTGGTCTTGATTTCAATGTTCGAACATTGAAATCAAATTTGATGGATCCCTTTAAGGAAGTTGGCACGATAAATTAATAATTAGTTTCAAGCTCATTCACCGAATAATAATTTGATTAAATTCCAAATCAATTTTACTAATTGATATTAATCATTTTACTATTAGAGTAACGTTTGTTTAAATGCTACTGATCCTAAAAGATGATTTATCTTATAGATATTTATCTTTTGTATTCTAGTAGATCACAATTTCTAACTTGAAAACTTTCTACTTATTATAAATTGATAACTGAACACTAATTATTTTTTACTTAATGCACTTATTCTGCTATTATTAAAAATATATTAGATGTCTTAATTTTAATTACGTCTCTATCATAATACATATATACTTACAACAGATTCACTGTTAAAAAACTATACCGTGTAAAAATTACAAACATAGAGGCGAGAAATGATAATTTGTACCGAAATAGTAATCGTGTTCAATAATAGCTACACCGATTGCCTAGAAGAAAATTTAAAAATTCCGTGCGAGTTTTAATGTAGAGGAGAACTGTTTAAATCCCGTTACAAATTGGTCGTCAGAAACGAGCAATGCAAACGTCAAATTGGGTATCAAGGGCTTATCGGCGTGTTCTTTGTTCGGTGTAATTTTTGAAAGGATTTCCATTCAATAGGATTTTAATGGAAGAATGTTCGTGTTAAAAATGAACTATGAGTGGAAATGCTGTTTTCTTTATTGTCTACAACTGTTTTGAAATTTTAACTACAAATTTTTTGATAGTGGGTATAACACTCATCAAAATATAAAACTAAAAATAAAGTATCGTATGCAATCAATAATTTAGTATATAACAAAATAAAAACCATTCCAAAATTCACTTAAATCCTTTAAGTCGTTAGGTGCAACGGAAGTGGTACCTACCGAGTATTCCTAACCTTTTGAAACATTTAATAGATATATACTATGTTCACCGGGGATAGTGTAGCTTCTCAACAATGAAAGAATTTTTCAAATCGGTCAAGTAGTTTCGGAGCCTATTTATTTCAAACTAACAAACAATCAAATGTTTCCGCTTTATAATGTTAGTATAGACAACAATAACATTAATATCCATAAAGGCTAGCACGAAGTGCAACGAGTAATATTAACCGGAGCAATCACGTCCGTCGAAATACATTATTATGCAACATTTCACGACGAAACATTATGAACAGCGATATTGGTTTCAAATTGCAGATGTTCCCGTTGCACCGGGGAATCTCTTTGCGAGCGGAATTCTATTGGCAGTGACGTTGAATGAATGTGCTCAGTTGGTTTGAACTTGTTTTACAGTTTATATACACATGAAATCTTTCATGAGAGTGATTTTTTATAAAGTACGAACCTATTTATAGAATACAAATAAATTTTAAATTTATTTATAAATTGGTTCGAACTTTTCTCACAAACTGAAATATCTATTTAATAATTAATCGTAGGAATAACCGATATAAGCTTAGAAATATTTTTTTCAACTCGGGTGTTTTTTTTTTTTGGTAAGTACATAAATAGAAAAAGAAAAGATCTGTACTGTACTTTCTATCTATCTGTACTGTACATAGGCACTTGAAAGCTCGAAAAGGTTTGTTTTATTCAAGCCCGTGACCTTTGACTCCGAACTTATGACTAACGGGATGTATCCAGGAGGTACATAAGCTTTAAATAAACATAACTTACATAAATATTGCTGCATACATCTCACGCTCCGAATGAATGCTAAACCACTATTTACATTTCATTGCCCTTGTTATTTTAGACGAGGGTAACTTAGTAATAAATGTATTTATTGAGTAAGCAACGAAAATTATCTACTTTGTTTAATATTTACACGACTGTTATGTGTTTATTATGTGGGCAAATTTATTTATTTTCACAATAATTTATCCATGTTTTTTTTTCTATTTAAGTTTTTTTTTGTTATTAACATTTTTCGATTGACGTAGTTTTTTAGGTAATGTACCTTAATATATTAATTGTTTTCATTATTAGGTGGTAGGTCATTATTTGGTGGTAGTTTAAAGAAAACTTATTTATAGCTTGACGATTAAAGAGCGCTTAACTTTATTGGACGTACTTAAATAAAATATATTTGAATTTGAATTTTAAAAAATTTAATAGATAGTATAAAGCCCTGGAACTATCAGTCCTATTTTTAACCCCCGACGCAAAAGATTGGTGTCATAAGTTTGACTTGTCTGACAGACACACATGTCAGTCTACCATTTTGCGCTTGTTATAACAGTTAATTAGGAAAAGTCTCATGCCATTAAAAATCCCGATATATCGACAGGTTGAATTGATGTAGTTTAGCAGTAGCTACAAATATGTACCTACTTTATTAGCACACACAATACCGACAATTTTATAATTTTGAAGCCTTTCTGTTGACGTTTACGTACATCCTTACTTATATTTTAAATGGGAAAGTGAGTTTGTTTAATTGTAGTGTTGATTGTTTGTTGCGCTTTCACGCCGTATTTACTGAATCGATTGAAATGAAATTGTACTGAGGTAAAGTTTAGAACCTAGATTAAATTATAGGATACTTTTTATCCCGAAAATGAAATGTTTATTCCCATTATTTCCCGAAGAAAACAAAAAATGACTACGTAGTATTAGTAGATTTGTGAAAGATGGCGTTGACGAAATTTGCCCTTAATTTATGATAGATGGCGCTGGCAAACATTTCAATGTCA
>DVVJ01001991.1:0-10387 GCA_018234505.1 Junonia neildi neildi
GTTGGCAACACTTTTTATCAAAACAATCTAGAATACACGTCTAAACAAATTTATTTTACAATTTATCTTTAATTTACAATGTTGATTTGTATTTTCACTGCAATTTTTTGGTGAGAAATGTCAACACGATATTCGAAAAATTCCGTTCGTAATTCGTCGTTGAACTGTCAAATACTGTAACATGTACTACCAAAACTACGATAATGAACGCTAAAGTGTGACGTTTTGCGTTCCGCGCGTCTCGTACTATAAGTTTTAGTTCATTGCGTTTTCGCTAGAGGCGCTGCTAGTCGATGTATGGAAGAAAACCAATCGAATACTTTATCGTCGAAAACTGTCAAAACACGTACTAAGGGTACAGGTTAGAATTTTTCATATGTGTATGTATATTGTGGCTGCATGTCTGTGGGTTCGTGAAAATATTTTTATTTGAGGTTTTTCTTGTTCAAATTTCATCTGCCACAATTAGGATATTTGCTAATGAAGAATTCGTAAAGTGATACTTTGTACAGATAAACATCTAATCGGCAATAGTTGAGATAAATACCCTCTAACAAAAAACAAACTTTATATTTATGCATTAATATTATAATGATTTCCGAGGAAAAAAAGTAATTTCAATTTTGTTATCTAGATTTTTATACTTTTTATTCTTGTAATTTTGGTCTATGATGCTATTTTATGACGGACGGTTTTTCATTTTCATAAAAAATAATTAAACAATATCTAATTTTTTTAATATATACAAGAATTGCTACAAAGTTGCTATTTATTAATGATCTTACGACCGCGTTATCGTTTTGACAAATTAAATGACCCTTTTTTAAGTAATCTCGAGCTTTTATCATTCGCACAAAAAGCAATAAGCTACACTAATATTGAATTTTATGCATTATTATTATTATTTTTTCTTAACTATATGTATATTTGATACAGTAGCGGATATACTCATAGGCCCCTGAAGCCCGTGCCAGATTTTTAGGGGCGCCAAACTTTAGCTTTTCTGAGGCGGTAAAGTTGCAAATGAGGCGGACGACCTTCTTTATCTCAATTTGTATATGTCACATAGAGAATGGCTAAGCTAGGGGCGCCGTATGAAGCAGAACCTAGGGCACCACTTGTGTTAAATCCGCCACTGGTTTGATACATCTAATTTTAGTTTTTCTGTGAGCACTCTTACAGCACACTAGCAATTAGCGAAATAAACATTTACCTGCTCCAACTTTTGACATTGTTAACATTACAACGTTTTCTGTTTTAAACCTAAGTAATGGATTAATTTCTACGATTTCCTATCTCCTCATTCGATAACTTCCTGAGCCGACAAAATTAATTTCCTTCTCCCTCTTTCCCTTACAAATTTTAGCGATACATCAAAGACTAAGTCAGATAACTAGAGCTGGACTTAGAGTCCATCTAACTTCCCATATAAGATAAAAAGTTAATACGTCCTCTAAGCAGAACCTGGTCTCTCAACTAATTCAAGATAATGTTTGATAGCCGTTGAGAAAAACTTAATCAATGAATAAAATAACAAAACGCTATCGGATACAACATAATTAATATTCAAAGGATTGAGAAAACTGCTTATTTTTACTTTGGCGTAATGAATTGTTTACTATGCCACAGCAGGCTCACAATAATTGTCACATATTCCTGTAATTTTATTACATTAATTATTTTAACTGTTACATTGTTTTTAATTTTTGTTGGCAAATTTTTCATCAAAATAGTCTGCATTGTATTGCGATTGACCTGAGTTTATTTTCATAGTTAAGTCGGATAACTAAAGCCGGACTTAGAGTTGCCATCTTCCCATATCTTAAGAAGTTAATACGTCCTACAAGCGGAACCGGGTCCCTTAACTAGTTCGCGATAAAGTCGTCCATCACTTGACAGCCGTTGAGAAAAACTAACTCGATGAATTATTATATCTCCATTACGTTTCGACGTGACTAATAAGTTCACCTGAATAATATATTTAATGTTCTCTCGAAAAAATTCTTACAAAAAATCGTGCTGGAAAATCGCGCATCGGATTGTGATTAGGGTTCTGTGAAGAACGGAGGATGTGAATAAATTGTGTCGGTTTGTTTATTCTACAATCGCATTCAATTTAATAATATCGGAAATCTTAAATATTGTATTGCAATTTTTCGAAACAATATCTAGTTAAGCTGAAAAGTGTATTGAGCAATTTTAAACTAAAATAAAGGTTTTTTTTCGTTTTGAGAGTTTAAGTTTGAATGTAGTTCATCTGTGTCGATAAAAAACACATTTCTGTTTTAATAAGATTTTTGGTGCCTAATGCTTTATATATTATATTGCTATAAAATGGCAAAGGTTTCTGAAGGTGAAGGGTGACGACACAACGACAAAAACTTGACAAGTTTTAATTTTATTCCAATACAAAATCTCCGTCCGCAAAAACTCGATTTAACTACAAACATTAATTTCGATTTAAGTGATTTTGCATATTTATGTATTTTTAACGATTGTATCGAAAATACATTTACGTGTAATTGATTTATAAGTACTACAATTATTTTATCTTTATCCGCGAGACCCTAAAATGTTTTATTTTTCCCCGTAATAACTGGCCGTCTGTAGGTCAGCCGGGCGTGGGCCTACCTGCCCATTTAAAACAATTTGCTTACTTTTTTTTCGACGTTTCGCATTAGACCCGGCCGAATGACGGTCTGCCATTAACTTGTGTCCAGACGGTGACGTTAAGGGCATGTGCTCACTAACAGTTTTTTTTTCGTGTTGCTGGGAATTTGGGACAGCGACGGTCTAACGACATTCAGACCGAAAATGCTCACGTATTATTTTATTCCTTGTTCAAATTAATTGAAACACAGTTTGAAGGACTTCTGTGATAATGTCGTTTTCTCCGGATAAATACAAAACTCTATTAGTTTAAAGCGTAGTCGAATGTTATTTATATGTCAACTCGTAAGACATATAAACAACAATAAACGCACAGATTATAAATGATAAACATGTACTACCAGAACTAACCCCCAGTAATCTTTGCGGTACAAATGGCTATATTACGTTGATATACCGACAATGCACTGACTCGCTGACTTACGAATCAGCACTCATATCACGAAACCTTAATGTTACCGATAGCATCTCGAGTGAAGGGAATGACTAATGTTTACTCCGTTTGATGTTTAATCTGTACCTAGCAGGAATTGCGATTTTAATGTTTTTTTTTCTTAAAATGTAAATGGAATCAAATGCACCTTTTGCAGTTATTTCGCGTACTTTGACGTCAACTCTTGAGAAATTCCTCTTTTTACTTGAGTTTTTATGAAATTATCATTAAACTTAAATAAGTTTAATTTCTGTTCATTTCTTTGTTTACCAAGTATTAGTACCTAATTAAAGAAAAGATAAATATAATTATTTAATCAGTACAATACACACCGACTCACTGAAGATACGAGTACCTACCGGAGAGGTCATATACGAACAAAAATCAGTCTCACTGAATGCATATACTCCTATTTAGACGTCGGTTGAGAAGAGTGAATGGAGAAAAAGGAATGTTTGAAATTTGATTGCAACAAGGTCATACTTAAATGACTATTTATACTGCTAAGCGAATTTACAGTGTATTTTATTGCAATAATTTATTTTATATCACTGCTGTGCTATAATATTCCACGAATGTCTCAATTAATTATGGTTTTAATCTCTAATATTATTTTGATTATGCAGAATGTATAATAACTGTCGAAATAAATCGTATTATTAACCTTTTTGAATCATATATGATAAAAACTGTGAGCTCTATGTATCCAAACCTTAAGGAAATAAATATTAATTGATTAGATTGAGTTTTCTTAGAATATAAAGTACAAAGAGATGAGATAATATGCGACTCAATTAAACAATTACTTTTCAAAGATCAACTTCATCTATAACTTTGAGACGTAAAAGTAAGACGTAGAAACCTTAACGGTACCTTTGTCCTTATTTCTCAGATGTACATCCATATAAATTAAATAAATATTATTCAAATGTTTTATAGAACACTTAGCCAAATGGATAATACAAACTTTATCCCCACTGAGTGAAAACCTACGTTAAAAAATCCCATCTTACCACATTTAAAATGATATGAATCGTCTATTAGTAGATGCTCAACCAGGCACCGAAGTTTAGAAATTTACTAACCATGCAAGAGCTACTATCTAACTTGAATTAATCATAAAATCTTACTCACATTACATTTATCCGCAATCATTTTTCAGTCCTCACTTACAATAAGCCCAGGCGCATAATAATCTCATGAAATGCCTTCGTAGGTTCGGCGGCAATTTAGTCATTTGTCGCACGTCAGGGCAGGGCAGGGCTGGCATTACTTCGAATTGTCCCGATCTATCAACATCGATATGTCTGTAATTATTAGCTATTGCTCGAGATACAAGCGATGCTTGTTATGTAACATTTTTCAAACGTGAGCGGAATTCAGGTTTTATGTCTGCATCAGAACTCGATCACTCGATAGAGCTTAACGCAGTCGATATTTATTATTACCGATTCTTCTGTCGATTATAACCTACTAGCTGCTGTCTGCGACTTCGTCGGTGTTTTAATTATTATTATATATTATGTAGTTCCCGGAAATATAAAAATTTTCGAGATAAAATATAGCCTGTGTCCTAAGTCAATATATTAGCCACCACCATTTAAATTTTTGCCAAACCGTTTCAGCAGTTTTATCGTGAAAGAGCAACAAACATCCAAACTTACAGACCTTTATTATAATCATTATAGTAAGATAAAAAATCAAAATACTTATACAGACCTTTATAATAATCATTATAGTAAGATAAAAAATCAAAATACTTATATAAAGTTTACAAGTTGGTTTGCGATTTGCGCAAAAAACTTTTCTTCCTTTTTCCAAATAGCTGAAGCGGATTAGACTTGAAAATAACTGTAACAAATAAATAAACAGATATCATCAAAAACATAACTTGTAAAAAATTAAATATTGCTTCTCAGTTCTTCTATCGTAAAACGTTGTGAGATTCGTGTAACGCCAAGTTAGTTAATTTAGTCTGTCCATAATGTTTGAGGCCTTCTGATTAAGCAAACGCAGTGAAAATCTCATTTAATGTACCTAATATGCATTATTTGTGAAATATATTGTGTTTATATTCGGTTTTTTAATGTTATATATGGATGAAATATTAACATGTTTTATATAATTGAAAACGTAGTACTTCTAGAGTTTTATTACTTATAACTATTTCTAGAAAATAATACATACAAAGTATAAGGAAAAAAACGACTCTGGATCAATGCGTAAGGAATCTTCATAGATTGCGGTCAGTTGCTCACTCGCGCGATCGATTCCCTACTTATATTAATTACACGGTACGATATATTATTGAACTTAAAACGTATATTATTTCATACAATTTATATTAAAAGTCTTTCTCATAAATAAAACTCTTTCAGCCAGTAATTCAGCTCATTTAATATACAACTAATGACGTTCTGTAGCACATGTTTGATGAGGTTATATCTGTAGTGGGATACCTAGGGAGTGATATACGCGTATTTCATTATTATTCGCCGACGTGAGACCATAAATTGTTTATACGGTTACGAGACGAGTGTTTATTTAATGCGATTCTTTTTTTTAATCAATTTCATCAACCCTATGAAATCCGCAAGCAACATTGTAGGGAACGATTTGCACATCATATTTCATCGACCAATGAGGTACGAACGCGGTTGTATTGTATGTCATTATCGTCAACTACAAGCTTTGATGACCCTTATCACCTGAGATATAAGAGCTATATTTCAGTAATGAAGTCTCGAAGTGGTACACCGTACTTGCTTGAGCTGATTATAAGTAATTTATGCTTGAGATTAGATGACGGTGATTTGATCAGAGACACACGTGTTTTTACCTGCGGTTAGCATCAGATCGGATACACGTTGATGAAGTTATAATAAAAACTCGTTATAAATTAACTCCGAGATAGATAATCTATGCCTATTCCATTAGTGACATCTAATTTTATATGTCGCATGAGAAAATACAGTTCAATGATTTGTGAGAATAACTTTAATATTACAATTTTTATATAACACGTTGTAAAGAAAAATCCCTTTTTTGAGATTTCTCTTTTTTTTTGTATGATTGCTAGTACATATATTCTGCAAAAATAATAAAATAACATTTTATTTATGTTTTTGTTGCCTAATATGGTGTGGTCCAAATTATGATTCTAAACTCAAATATAAATCAATCGTTATTGATTAACGTGTTCATCTGCGGTTTTAATACTAGAAATGACTATGTATCATATTATTTCAGCATATTATGTCTTAAAATAATGAAAACTAAACTATGATCAATAAAATTAGAAACAGTATCTTCAGAGTAATTAAACAGTTATGCATCATGCGCCGACACGAAGCGACTTACAATTATGTTTAAATAAACAATACCTAACAGTATTAACGTAAAGTACCTCACTGATATATTTTTAAGATACTTTGTATAAAAAATATGATTCAAGTTTTATTGACAATTAAATAACTATAAAATGGTTTTTGTCATTTAAATTTTTTGCCCCACCGTTTTAATACACACATATTTATTTTAAATATTAATTAAAACTTAAGATCTTATTAATGCATGTCATTAAATATAAAATGACTAAAAAACTCATAAATATTAACAACAAATGACTATGTTTGTTTAATAATAAATTAATTAATAAATAGTCCATACGCATAAAAAATTAAACAGTGCGTAAGGTACATTTTTTCCTACTTTTCCGTAAAAGAAGAGTTTGATGTCATGCACGAGTAGTTACTAATATTAAGTAAACATTAATTTAAATTCTTGTCATTTTTAATAGCAATTGCTAATCCTATTACAATTACCGTTATGAGTTTATTAAATTATAATTAATATCTGTATGCGCAAGCTTTTGAAAACAAGACAACATTCGAAAAGTTAAATAGGTTATTACTCATTTAACGCAAAACAGACTTATCATACCCGAGATCATAAAAGGCCTAAAAATAAAAGGACTTCCTCTAAAAAGCACAAACATTTACAATAGACGCAGATTTCGCTGCTTCAAGTCATATGTTGATGAGTGTCAGTATCAGAGACCGTATTATGATCTCTTAATTCTAGCCAGTCAGCGGTCACGTGATAACCTGCTTGTACGTAAAAGGTGTGTCACATATCTGCTTATGGCTGAAATTAAGATGTCTTAATACGGTCCCAGCACATGATATTATTGTTGTACTGCCCGTAGTATGTAGAGGACCTGATTCGGACAGTTTACTGTCTACTTGCCTGGAGATGCACTTTTCACAATCGCGGTGACTTGCATTAGCACCCCCCTTAACTAAAATGAACATGACGGCTCGTCGCAGATAAACTCAATATAATGTTCTTAAAAAAGTACGTCTTAAATTACTTTATTATTGCTTGTAAACGTACATAGAGAATAATTGTCTGTGGCATATGAATGATGACTAATCGTTTTTCAGTTTGGAGGTCATTAAAAATGACGCTATTTAATCGTCGTTGTCGCGTGATATGTTATGAGCAAAAAATATGAAATTTGTCTCTTGAAAAAATAATAAATTTGTTGCAAAATAATAAAATCTTAAAAAAGAATGATATCTTTTTCGGAGGGCAAGTTCGAAGTGAAAAGTCAATGGTAAAACGAAAAACACACGATTCACGTTTTCAGCAGTAGCAGAAGTTATTTTTTTAAATTTATTATATTGAAATCAGACCATAAAAAAATGTTTTATGAAATTAACAAATAAGGGTATATTTTTCTTATTACGGATCTTTAGACCTTAAGAAAATTCAAAATTCTCTGAAACGACAGAAAAGTCCTTGACAACAGTTATTTATTTCCTATGAATAAGTCAAACTGCGTTAAGTTTAAAACATATAAAAGTCAACTGAGCGCTTTATATTGAATGCAAATAAATATAGCTGGATTTATTTTTAACACTGAATTATTTTTAAACCTCGTAATTTGTAGTAAATAATCTGTTTGAGATAATTGTGTTTGTGGGTACAGTAATATGATTTTGTTGGCTTCGGCTTGAAGAAGAAACTCTCAAGTGTTGAGGGTTTGTCTTCTGATGCATTCTTATACAGAGTACCGATATCTTAGACCATGTTGGAGGGCGAGACCACTCTTCACCCTCCTGAGACGTGCTCCGCTAGCCACGAACGGAGCAATGCATGGGAGGGTAGCGGATGCGCAAGCGAAAACGATCCCGCAGCCTCTCCGTTTCCGTGCTGATAGCGGCTATCGCAAGGGTTTTTAATGAGTGCAATCTTACATAAACCGACCTCCCCCAGGAGTCGGGTATCTATGAAGATTTACCCCGCGTCTACAAAAAAAAAGACCTTCCTCCATATGTAACATTGTCACTGAGTGTTAGCTAATTTATAATTAATCAATATTATTACATTTTTCAAAAATATATAACTTATGAAAGCCTTTATACAATTCAAATAATTCCGCTTTGAACACTAGTGTGTAATATAAACGGGTATTTATCTCGTTCCAGCGCCGTCGCCTCGACCGAGTATTTCAAACAATTGTGAGTGTTGTGTCAACACGACATACCGACTCCACTGTTTGGAAATTGAAATCAACTCATACCTCGTAATGTTATGCTGAAACTCTTGAATGGGAAAGTAGGAACGGCTTTCGTTTAGATAGGGTTCGGCTACACTTGTTAATATTATAATTGCTTAAAAATATTTTCAACGCTGTATTTTTATTACATAGATTATATTAGAAATCTGGCCGAAGATTAGGTGGAAAGTATATCTACCAAATTGTATACAAAACTGATAATATATTCCGTCCATGAAAAAACGTTATACATTCCCATAAAATTCATTTCTATCGATACCTTTTCAAAAGTGACGGTTAAATGAAACACAATAAAACATAAAGACGTATCCCGAACAGTCCATGTTCCTATGATTTACTAGATTTCAATGCAATTATAATAAGTAGTTCTATTCAAGTGTAACGGGTTGCCGGCGAACGCCATTTACTAGAACCGACGTCAGTAATATTTCAAAAGAAATACTGAACGAGAACTATTCACCGCGATAAGTGATTTTAAATCAATAGCCCGCGATCAATAGATTCCCTCCCTAGATTTTTTATGCAGATAATAAAAAGGAAAAAGTTCAAAGGAAGTGTGTGCCTTTAACTTCAGCCTGCATAATTAGCTGTTGACAATGCGAGTAAGTGAATAACAAACACCGTCGCCCCACTCGGGCCCGCTTGAAAGATGCTTGTGCGAGCCCCATTCAGCGTTGCTTACGAATCGCACACGTCAAATGGCATTTCACGCGGATTTCTACTTACAATGTTGCTAATAAATGACGCGACGTTGCTTTTTATATGAAAAGTTGACCCGCAAAGCAACTTATTTCTGTAAAAAAAAACGCGCGATCCAGCCCACGCCCGCTGACAATAAACTTTATTTTGGGACTTCAAAAATGCGAAGTCTTAAAATCCTCCCTTTTTTATTTTTTACTGAAACTGCTGTTTAACCGGTCGAAAAGGTATAAAATGAATTTTAAAAAATTTGAGTAAATGTTAACATCAATCTACCGCGAAGCTTTCCATTTGCGTCGCACGTTTTAATGAAAAATATAATTTATTTCGTATGTGCATTACTCACACCACCATTAAAAATATGTTGCAAAGAATTCACGTTATAAATTTTTAACTGAATTTTGAAGAAAAATTAAAGTTTAAAAGCTGCTTTTTGGACGATAATTTTTAAAGTCGTACGTTTAAAATTAAAATAAATACAAGTTGTAGTCTAGACGGTAATTATATATTTTACGAAATGCACTTCACCTATAATTGTAGGATAAATATTAGTTTACGGTGTTACCAATTATGCACCGTTTACAGCGGGTCGCGGACTAGTTTGCGGCCCGGCAACTTTGTAAGTAATTCACTTAACAGGAAACCGTAGCCTATGGCTTCCACGATAATTACAATATCTTTAGATATTCAAAAGTCCAATTTGTCTAACAAATGGTCGTTTCGTAAATCACGCTCGGGGCTAAGTAGGTACTCGTGTGTCAAAGCCGGGCCGAGTAAAATGTGTTTCCTTTGTACGTCAGTGAAACGGGACTGCACTACAATGTTGCAATCGACGCGTGGGCGATACATATGTAAATTTTAGCAAACGCCGTGTGTTATATCCGGTGATAAATAATGTAAGTTTTGTCCATATATCAAACAATACTTATTTACCGTTGGTACACAAAAAATGTAAATATATGTGTTTTTAATTTTATAAAATGTTACTTAAGATCTTTACG
>DVVJ01001992.1:0-10387 GCA_018234505.1 Junonia neildi neildi
TCCGTTTGTCTGTTCGCAGCTCTGCATATGAATCACGCCGAGAAATTCGAGAAAATCTTTAAAAATATTTTTTGGCTGGGGTGTCTCCCCTATGTAGTGAGACCAAGAATTTTTTTTCATTTTTCCCATGGTGTGGGGTATCGTTGGATAGGTCGTATGGAAATATTAGATACAAGTGTGAGAAAACCATTTTTTCGAACGAGGAACAGTTTCCGAAATGTTAAGCATTGAAGTGTCAAATTTTCTTATCGAGTCAAGTGGCCTATCTCTACCCACTAAACTATTGCTTCTAAAAATATGAAAAAATCATGATAGTAGTAGATACATATAATTAATGAATTTAAAAGGAAAATTGTCACGGCCATGTAGGCTTTTATCGAGATATAGTCGATCAAAGTAAAAATATAATTTCGCCCAAATTTCATTGAAAATTGTTAAGATAATTTTGTTTAATGTTGTTTTTGTTAAAATATAAGTAAATTTTAAAGATTATATTAAATAATGTCCGTATATTATGAGGAAAACTACGGAACCCTTCATGCGCGTGGCTGGACACGCACTTGGCTAATTATTTGTACTTAATTTAAGTCAGCTCGTGACCACGGTGAATGCAATTTCGCCAAAACGTCGGGCAATAAGGTATTGTAAATACGTAAAAATTATCGCGATAAGACCCGTCCCCAAAGCAATAATGAATAAGTAGTAAATGTTGAAAATGGGAAAAATGCAATGAGTATTAACAGTACAAAGCAATGTTTTTCAATTATAAATTGTTGTAAGAATTTCGAGTTATAGGCAACATAAAATGTCATAGTTAATGTTTTTGGGTTGCTTGTTGATTGTAAAATAACCACGAAAGATTTAAAATCAACTACTGATTTTTTTTATTTAATTCGTGTTGAGTTGAATAATGAAGAGAGAAAGATTTGAAAAGCGATAGTAAATTATCTGCTCCATGAAATATTTATGATAAAGGCTCGTCTTAGAATGATATTGTGTTAAATTAGGCATACAAATACACAAGTATGCATACAAAAATTTTGGTAGTAGAAGATAAAACATAAATACATTTTATACCATAAAGTAAGACGCCACAGAGTAACGATGATTTAGATAGCGACAATGGAGAATAAGTTATTCATCAGATTAGAAGAAGACAGTCAGTTTCAGACATTTATACACAAAAACTTACATTCAAGCCTGTCTGGCTTCCGTACAAGTTAGGCCTACTGGGCCGGGCCTGCATGTTATTGTACCTTTGATTCGCCTTAGGAACAAAACACAGCATGTCAAACGAAATTAAGGGTAATTGGAAGAAAGTTGCCAATTTTTATGTTCTTTGGGCATGTTATTTGGGAAAAAATGTACAATAATAGTTATAATAGGTGTATAAAGGGAATGGTAATAATTTGGAGTCAAACTGTGAAAAAAAAAGTGCTAGAGTATAAAAAATTTAGACGACCTTAGACAAATTGGTGTAGGGATTGACCAATTCCTTTTAAAGATTCTTTCAAGGTTTAAAAATTGTCTGCAAAATTTTTCGTCATTTCGGCGCTAAATTGTGTTTTAAAATTTTCTGACTTTGAAGATCTAATTTAAAGAAGTCATCAATCGGTACAAACTTTGTCCAAGCCCTCAGCGGTTTCAATATCAAACTCCTAAAAACTACGTTAAATCATAAGAGGATTTCAAACCAAATTAACTCTATATCAAAGGCTATTGGGTTCAAATTACCTGTGATATCCTAATCTGTGGGTTTGGTCGTCTTGCCCCCCTTTCAGGAGACACTTCAGTGTCACTGAAGGGATCAGGTGTTTTTGATTTACGGGATTTTGTACGTTCACCACTCTCACCACGTTTGCTTCTGAAGAATCTGTTACGGTGCAAAACAGTTTTTAAGTTTTCAGAACATATGTTTCAGTGTTAATATTTTTATTTTAAATACATAGTTATAAGAGATTTGTGATAGTGAAATTTTATAGTTATAAGATTTAACTAGAGTAATTATTATTTTAAAGTTGATCTCTAATTTAATATAAATCAAAATGGTGTCTTGTATAACTGCTACGTATAGGTGTCAACAGGAAGTAAAAATAGCAATGGCTATGACATGAATTTATATACAAAGCTCTTTGTTCTCTATGGCTAAGATAAACTTGACGGCTTTTTTTTTCAAAATCGTTGTTAATTGATTTTGAAAAAGTCGTTTTTTACTAAAAATGATTATTGAATACCATAAAACCACACCATAAAAAAATTTATGGCCCTTCATAGTTGTCATTCGCAATATATGTGCTAAAGTCTTAATTACCGACATTGGCACAAGTAAAATCCTAAAAAAATAGCTCTTGCTAAGTATGATTATTATTCATTCTTACTTGAAAGGAGATCTTCCCCTCTTATCAGGCTTCTTATCATCAGGAATATTCTGTACTCCGAGCTCGTATTTGGACATTTCCGCTTCGCTAGTGGAACGTTGCATGCCATTTACTGTACCTACAAGCGAAATTGTGCCTTAGTATGTTAGATTTAAAGTTCAAAATAAGTAGAGATTGATTAAATGATAGTATGAAATGTAAGAAATTAACTTAGACACTTAAAGTTTACAAGTTAAGATAGTAAGTAATATAGAGTAGAATCGTTGGCTATTGTTATAACTATTTTTTGCATCGTTTACATTATTTTCAAATATTAAAGATATTTTTTCTTTATTTTTTTATTTAAAGCTTCAAATTTAAAATTCAAAGCAATTATATTATTTAATGTTTTTATATTGAAATTATTTAAGATAGTAAAACAGGCGATAATCGAAGAAGTTTTAGTAACAGTTTGAGTAAAGAAATTAAAAGTAAGAAGCACAGATAACACAAAAAGGGTAAAAGCAAAGGTCACAAATGGTTTCAAGTTTGATAACCTGGTTGCAAATTGTAATTCTGTATCGTAACCCCGCGGGGTATGGAACCTTTCCTTGGGGGTCTTGGAGGTTGTTTTTTGGCCTTTGAAGTCGGCATTTCTTCTTGGTTTTCATCATAGTGCAGACCTTGGGGGAGGGAAAAACTTAGGGTAACACAAGGACCAAAATAAGCTTTGAGGTTTAAAATAATAAAAAAATCTTGTTTGGAATTCTGCGCAATCAAAATTAAAATAAAAATAAAAAGGGAGTATATTTTATATACAAAGGGTGACAGACAAATTAAGGGGGTAAAAGAGCTTTGCAAATATGTTAGTTAACTATATTAATACAAAAACTGAGTAACAATTAGACAACTTTTTGACATATCTTTTTACTCTACTAATTAAGAAATAAGAAATTTCCTGATATATAAGTAATATTTTGCAATTAACTTTACAATTAAATAATATTTACAATTAAATTAATTGTAATATTTTCTATTTCTTACTTATTTTTAACAACTTTTTGTTTTTATTTTAAACAACCGTTTTTTTGGAAATATTTTGACTTAATTTGAAATATTATCTACATGGAATATATCTGCAATAGTAGATTTTGTTTTTTTTCTTTTCTTTTCTTATAAATAAAATAATAAACCAAACCTTTAATATCATTCATAGTAAAACCACTCCTCATGATCTGGTCGATGTGCGCCGGCATCTGGGCCTCAGTAGCTTCCTTCATCAGAATCTGTTGGCGTTCCTTTATTTCCACCCAACGACGGGCTTTTTCTGATTCACTGGAGAGTAAGAATTTTATTACTTGTTGGGTATAATAAATTTGGTACATCTTATATTTTTTTGGGTGCCAATCTTTGGCACATTCAGACCTAGAGCTCTGTTGAACAATATATTAATATGTTGTTTTTAGATGTCACATCTGTTTTGGCCTCTACCATTAAATATTTTTGAATATTCATTTTTTTTTAGTAAATAAAACTATTAAGTGGTTATAAGTATCGAAAATCAAATAAGTTGTACCTATTTGAAGCATGTACCTACCATTAATTTTTTTTTATTTTCATAGTGGAAGAATTTTTTTTAACCTCTGAATATTGTTTTTAATAAGTTCTCATTATAAGAATACTTACTCAATAAATTCTGCCTGGCATATAACTGGCAAAGACAGACGCAAGAATTCCCAATTAGCCTTTTCCATTGTCTCAAACGTATTGTGAGATATTTTGAGGCATGGAGGTGTATCTGAAAGGAAAAATTATATGAAATATTGAAGTTTATATTTAAGACTTGTACAAAAATTTGGTATATGAATTGGACAATTTGCTCCAATATTTAATTAACTATAGTTTTTGGGCGTGACAATTTATTTATTACAAGCTTTGGTTTCAAAATAAGTTTTCTCAAAGTTATTTTCTTACCAGATCCAGCAGGTATTCTAGTTACATCAATCCTGGTATCAGCCATTTCATCTGTATTTTCGAATATCGGTTGGTCCTTCGTATACCAGTGTGTGACGTCACGTTTCATATTACTGAAAACATTAGAATTTTTAATAATTTTTCACCATTATTTTGGTAAAAGATAATTTATGAACATAATACTTACACACAGAACGGCTCATAACCTTCTTGGAGACCGCATGTTGTAAAATATTTCAGAGAATTTACATCTTGACCATATGAGAGCCTAAAATTGAAATATTATTAAGTATTGGTTGGCTTATTCCTAACAAAATATTGGTAATATTGAAATTAGAAGAAATTCTTCTAATTTCTATTAACAATGAATAGCTTGATTAATGTTTGATACTTTTGTGTGTGGAAACGTCAAGTAATTTACCTAGCCTTCTGTCCAACACCAAGTGTGCAAGCTGGCACAAAATTGTCTCCTTGGACATCAGCAAAAGTCGTCTCTCCGCCCAGAGCGTCCATCAGTAATTCTCCATTCAGAGAGAAACCTATAACGCAAAATTAATAATTATTTCCATACAGATAACTTAAATTAAAATATCACCATGCTTTTACCTGATTGTCACTTTTCTGTCACTAACTCCATTGCAAACAAAATTTTTAAAACTAACTAATTCAGATTCTAAAATCGTTCTTAATGTAATTATTAATTTAGCACCAAAATTGTAAAACACTATAGGACCAAAGACATTTGTGCAACAAAGTTAGATGTACCTATATAATTATAGCGCACTTGTGGAACAGAGAAAACAATGTTGATACTGAGATTGAGATTGAAAAAATATTTCACGCTTACCTCGAAACATTTTAACTTTATGGATAAAAACTCTAGTAACCGTACTCTTCTTTACATATTGCACAAAAGTGTTTGGTCACATACCTACTAAGACCAACTTATTAGTCTATCAACGACTAAATTAACAACACACTTAAAAATTAAAACCGCAAATCAAACAGTGAAGTAGGTACATATGTTAGATCTAAAAACGTTGAACAAGCGATGTTTGTTAACAACTTTTAACAACATTTAGTCATTTAAGGTAGCAGGCAGTGGTTATGGAAAGGCAAAACAGTATTTTCGTAATATTTTGTACTAGGATATATCCATCTCGGAGTATTAGTTAGCTGTCAGTGTATAACATCATTTAAAAGTGCATTTAAATCTTTACTGTGTAAATAATAATTTTAAAGTTTCTCGCATATTTTTATATGCATCGCTCGATTCAGAAATTCTTTCTGTAGAGCGATAAAGAATATCTATTCATCTAATCATGCTTTCGATGACGCTAAACCATCGATGGTAATATATTAAGTATAAAAACTATCTAAATTGATTCTGTTTCAAAAGCGAAGCGATTTGATGTATTACGCGGCAAGCAAACGTAATTTTGCCGATTAGCTCAGCAGCTAAAAAGCCTGGCGTGATTTTAATGGTGGCAGGAACATCTTTCAATATTTAAAAGGGATTTAATATGGTAACAATTCGAGAAACAGTTATTTTGGAATTTATTTCAAAAAATAAAAAAGGAACAACACAAATAAAAAGTCTAAACAGAACTAAAGAGAAACATTCTCAAAAGTTAAATAAAGGTAAATTTTCGAATCTTTAGACTGGTCTTATAGTCACAAGCTTAACTTTGTAGTTTTAGTTAGGTTTTAGTTAGCAGAAGACCTGGTTCTGGCCACTGACACCTGTTTGGCCAGTTCGTACTTTAATAAGTTGTAGCCTGTATAACCAAAAGTTTTTTATTTTATATAATCTTGAGTTCATATAAAATATTCGTAGTAACAATTAAATTCCTACTAGCATTTTCTTGCATAAAAATAGTAGATATGTTGAAGATATAGCATATTTATGTAATTGGAAGAAGAAATATAAAAAATGTTCCCGCCACGCGTCTATAAGCAAGCTAAGTGTTGCCAGTGAAAATTCTTCAGTATTTACTTATCGTCTTGTCAATCAGATCTAGGAAAACTCCCACAACGTCCCCCACGGCCCATTGCTTGCCAAACGACTCCGAACTACCGGAATACACTTTTTCCTCCTTAAAATTCAAAGACCCAATTTTACCATTTAGTTGCTAATGTTCTAGGCAACTTAACATTATGTTACAAAACCCTCCATTTAAATATATCTATGTTTATATAAACAAAAGATACAACGAACATGAAATAGAGCCCTATTTTTAATTTGGTTCTAGTTTATGTTTTAGTATAAAATGAATTATTGGATCAAGGGAGTCAATTAACTGAGGAGTTTAGGAATTACATATTTACAGGTAAGTCAAAGTAAGGATGGTACTGAATACAACAGGACGGTACCAAAATACGACAAAACGAATAATACCACCAACCACAAACTCTTCAGGCTTGTCTGATAAATGTTTCTCTATCATAAACATTATTTTGGATCATATTATTCAGAGAAGAATTACAAATTTCACTTCTAATGACTTAAGAAGTTTCGACTAATTTTCTGGCGTAAATGAGTATGAATATGTCAAAGTGTTTTTTTTTGTCTTTAGAATTAACTATTCTAAAACATCGAATGGGGTTACTAGTTTCTAAAACAACATCAATAAATCTACTACATAATAGACATGTAATGTTACTTGAAGATGTGATAATTTAAGCTGATTTTAGTTAACGACATCGATTACCATGCTATTACCATCGTCTCAAATGTTCTAAGACATTTATCAGACAAGCATGTCCCAGTAACTCACTAATGGTTTGGTCGGGAACGTCTAGGAAGCAAGCGACAATGTCGCCGATTTTCAACGCCTGCCCGAAAGTATCACTCGTTCCACCGTGCCATTTTAACGACTGTTTTGAGTAAACTTTTTAACCATCTTGTATGAAAGACTAAGACTAACAAGTCGTATATTTATTCTAGCTATAATCCGCGAAAACATAATTTGTTTGGTATTATGTAAACACAGATACCTACTACATTTCACTCCAAAACTAGAGCATTTTCAGAAGATGTTGCTTCTACAACTACAACCGTCAGTTGCGAAGTGTAGTCAAAGAAATTTTATTCAAAATTGGAATTAACATTATCTTTTTAAACGTTAAATAAATCTACTATTTACATGTGTACTTATGTTGTTTTCGCGGATTACAGCTGAATAAATAGTTTGTTATAATGGAATTACGCAAAGTAACGCCTGATTCGATTAAATAAAACATTACCATTAACCCATTTCTTCTTCTAATCATTTTAATGGTCATTAGAAATAAATAGTTTATCGTTATATCCAATATTATAAAGTAAGGTGGATACTTACGTTATAGCCATCAAAAGCCCAAGAGTTTTCATCTTGTCCCAACATCATACCAGGCGCCATGTCGGCGTGAGCCCATCCAACCTTAAAAAAGTTATAAGTTTTAAGTTTATTGGCTTATACTTTCTTATTACATTTTTTAGATTAATTTACCTTTAATTATATTTAATCTTATCCTTATATCAGCAGGGTTAGTGTGTTTATTTGAAAATATCTAAGAATAAGGACCGCCTTTTCATGTTGTATCTTTTGCGTTGTGCCAGTCCTGACTATATAGGGCCATAAGGAGAATGTATACGCATAAGATTTTTATACAAAAATCTGGGAACTAAAGCTTAAAATATATGGCAACTGGTATAATTATTTTAACCATGAACTTACCCTCATAGGTCCAGCAGTAAGAATTTCAAATTCAAAGTACCACTTTCCGGAGCTGACTGCGTAGTTCTTTTCTGCTCTGTATGTTCTGAAGTCTGCTTGTTTCTGTTTTGACGCTTCAGCTAATAATGCTGTAAAGAAAAGCAATTTTTTTTTCATATTTTATTAACGCATCTGGCTCGAAGGACCAAATTTGAGAATGATAGTTACTTTTATTATAGACATTACTTTATTTTTACCTTAAATAGTTATTCTCTTATGTAAGATATTTAATAATCACAATAAAATATATCTTTTTTGAAATTGTAAGTTATTGCAATACTCTATTTGCTAGTGTGAAAGTTAGGACTTCAAATCAATTCATTATATAAAAATTACAGATATGCCAGATTATTTTCGTGAAGACCTACCTTCTTGATGTTCACCAGTAGGTGGATCCAAATTGTATCCATAAACAAGAAGAGTCCTCACAGTTTCAGATGCAGTATCGCGATTGGCCTTTTTAATAGCATCATCGACTTTAGGGTAAGGCACTAGATGTGGTGACCTGTGCATGTCGGGATCCTGGGAAAAGGATTTAAAATGAGTTATAAGACTTAGAAAGAACTAATTATTTGATGCCTTATAATATGTCTCTGTACAGGTGTTGAGCATTAAAATTGTAAGGTTTATTTTTATTAATCAATAAGTTCTATATTGTTATACATACCATACATACAAGCATATATTATCAAGGAAAACCTATTCTAAAATTTTTCGTTTGTACGACTAATCTCAGAAATTGTGGGTCCGATTTCAATTTTTTTTCTTCTCGTAAAAAAAAATTTAAGTTGGAAATAACATTTAATTTATGTTAACTTAGATATATTATATAATAGTATTAATAGGAAAACAAATAATAAAAACAATTATAAATGCGAATACTTCATACGTATCTTCCGCGTGATCTTCTAAACACAACTTGCTGTGACCCTCACACCTAATAAATATGACACTACTAAGTGTGAGAGTCACAGCAGTCGGATCTAGAACTTTCTGACGGCTGGTTCTTCATGCTAAATGAAAATACATAAAAATACAAAATTACTTCAATATACATGCTACAGTATTAATGCTAATCTTATAGACATTTTTCTGATCAAAGGAGAATTGTAGTTTGCTTAAATTTCCCAGAGTCTTAAAACATACATTTTCCCTCACATTGTTGGACATTGTATGCTATACATAAAAAGATGGGGCCAACTAAAAATATCACGCTTTTTTAAGAATGCTACATATTATGAATATAATTATAGCCTGGGCCTCCCATATATATTTCTAATAAAATTACACATATTTTCAACATAGTTACAACCTCATTAAAACCATACACATTGAAGCATTCTTTCATAATTTCATTCTCATTCTTTACCAAAATACAGTATTTAGCAACATGAATATAGCATAAATGTACTCGTATTTACCTCATTAAGCCCATAGGTCCACCCCTGCTGGATGCGCTCCCTGGCCCACAGGTTGTGCGTGTTCTCGGCCAGCTGGTCGACCAGTTCGTCCATCTTCGGTGTCAGGGTGACAGCGCTCAAGTCCAGTGGAGCTGGTTTGTACCCGTTTGACTATAAATAAATAAGTTTTTATGAAAAATATAATACAGACTGTCATTTTATTACTTAGGTACTAGAATTTATTTTAGTATGGAGACAATTTTGGGCGCTGGGTACCTATTGAGTCGTTATTTTCAGTTTTTTTTTGGTATAATTTGAACAATGTGTAAAATCTTTGTGTTTATATAAATTTGAAGGCTACTTCTTAACTTTCCATCCTATTTTGTTACTAGATAGTATACAAAGTCCTATTGTTTTACATAATGAAAAAAATGGTTGACAAAATAATTATTTCCTAAATTAGTTTTTTTTCAACAATTTTATTCATTGTAATCAAATACTGCGGATATTAATGATATCAAAAACATGAGAAGTTTCTCGTAACTTACTTGCATGAATGGCTCATTCGGTAGACGGACGTTACGGATGCGCGCTGGAGGCTTGTCCAAGCTGATGTAGTAACCGAGGGCAAGGATTGTTCTAAAATATATAAACATCAATGTTATAACATATTCTTATATGTATGGTGTTAATTAGGTATAATTACAGGACACGCAAGTTAAGAGTTAAAAGTTAACAAATATTGAGTTGTATACTTCGGCATGTATCTTATCTGCTCTAATTGTGATAACTTGCTATGGGAGCTTCCCCATTCGGTGCTATTTTTTTTAGGGTTCCGTAGTCAAAACGGAACCCTTATAGTTTCGCCATGTCCGTCTGTCTGTCTGTCTGTCCGCGG
>DVVJ01001993.1:0-10386 GCA_018234505.1 Junonia neildi neildi
TGACAGATTCGAAATTCAAATGTAATATTTTTTTATAATTAAGTGTAACAGTATTTATGGCCAGACTAAGTATATACATATAACAATAAATTAATGTTCTCTTATTACGTAAATGTTCTTTCATAAATTCAATTAATTTATAATGCATTTTTATTGCTTAATATCTGGGTAGGTGCTTGCTTATTTTTTAATTCCATCGAATTAAAAGCTTTCGTATATTTAATTTTGTTTTATTTTATTTGAAATAATCGTACATTTACGTAAAATGGCGAGGTAGGATTTTTACTCGTATAATATGTTCATCAAGATATTGAAATACAAATATAATTAAACTGCAGTAAATTTAAGCTCATCGTAAACTTAATTGAGTTATGTTACTGTTCAGTATACGAGTGTTTTCATTTTTATGAAATGAAAATTGTAAAGTTCTGAAATTATAAATTTATTTTTCTTTATTCTTTTCTTAAATTTTAACTTAGTTTATGTAATTTCATTAAATTTCTATTAGACGAAGATTTTCACAACTTTTTTATTGGCCTATTAATACTCTAGTAAATGTATTACGTGAAAGAATTGATTCGCGTAGAAACTTTTAACTTTAATTCTGATCAGAGAAGAATTTTAGCTCAAAATTTAATTATTTCTACATTAAGAAATAAATTTTGTATGTGATGAAATTTTCCACCTATAATTCATCATGAACCAAAATGTCGCTTTGCGTTTTAAAATTGATGCACTTTTTACACAAAAATTTCTATTAAACCCATTAAGGGATAAATTTTTACGAAAATATTTTCTCTACTGCTCGCCTTTGGTTTAATTATTTTATCCCCTGTCCGTAATAATTTTTGTATTATGCTGTTAGAACTACCAGTTTAGACTAGGTTGTTTGTATTTTGTCTGACATTTGCAGCATTCCATGTTATTTTTTATTGCTTAATTTAAAATTATTATAAGCTTATCAAATGCGTCACTATGCAAGTAATAAATCTATATTTAGCTGTAAAATTAACACGCGAATGTTTGTGTATTTAATGCGTTCAAGGAAGTTAATTCTACGTAATTTAGACGCACAGAGGGCACAGAGTCGTGCGCAATAAATGTTTATTTTATTGATTTTCACACGGCTTCACTACAATGCATATCCATGGTACACTAACACCGAACGATCTATTCCGACATAGTTCCAAATTCTTGAATGAAATTACCAGGGAACGACTATACCGTATTAATAATAATGAAAATGCTACCAAAGGACCCTACTGTTGAAAAAAGTTTTTATTTCGATAAAGTTCGCTCCTCTTTCACGTGCCGCGGGAGTTAGGACTTTGTGTTAATAAATTATTTTTTACCCCGCTATAGGTTTCGTTGCGCATTTATTTAGTAACGACTGATTAATTTTATAAAGTGCGTAATTAGAAAAGAGTTTTCCATGCATTGGTTGTGTGCTTCGTAGTGCTTTTTTTAATCATGATCTATGAATCAATTTCTTTGCAAATAGTAGATGTTTAGAAAGCAATTTATAATCAAACATAATATAAATGCAGTATGAACCTAGGCTTGTAATTATTTGTGGATTAAGACATCGGCATAAAATAATTCCAAAGATTTTGCATGCGCGTGTCTTCTTTCTCTGTGAGTGCTAATAAGCATTTTGTTAGAAGTCCTTGTAATTGTAGAAATAAAAAAATGTATTCTACGAGAAAAATATACAAGAGCACCCCCTTTCCACCCGGCATTTTGCGCGTATGAATTTAGATAAGTTTCTACATTTTACAAAAGTTTTCGTAAATAGGAGTTTTCACGTTTGCTAATTGTTAAAAAGACTATTTCAAATTCAGGAATATAAAAGACTACATTAAGAAGTTAATTGTATTATATGAGCTGCTTAATTCTCTAAACGAACAATAAGTCTATTTTTAAAGTTTGCATGTATAATAATTGCACTATGAATAGAACGAAGATACTGTTTGTTTTATTTAGGAAGGGGAACATAATAGAATCCTCCGTTACGCAGCGGCTCTACATCCCCATTGTAACCATCAGAGTTGTAATCACAACCTTACGATTCGTTGAGCAGCGTCACGCCCTTGAGATGTCGCTAACGAATTTTTAATATGCCTACCGAAAAGTATAAACAAAAGCCTAGCGGGCGGCCCCTCTAGAGTTTAATTGCTGGTTTAGCGTTCATTAGGATATGCAGGCAGTTTTTTAACACGATTATGACGTCGCAGGGTCGAGGATAGGCGAGGGTGCGTTGGGGTGAGGAGGGCTGCGTCACGTGTGAGGTCCGCACTCCGCAGCCCGACGCATGCGAGACCGCGGGGCGCCGGCAGCGCAAGCGCGCCCCCCAGCCCCCGGCCTCCCTCGTCCGTCAGTCTGCCGCCGGCCACCGCGCGCCCCGCCCGTCCTGCTGCGCTGAGCCGCGCGCCGCGAGTGCTCTCCAAGTGATGACGACTTGTGACTAGTGCGATGCTCGTGCTGCGCTGTGCCCTGTTCGCGGCTCTGCTCGCCGCTGCCGCCGCCGCCTGGCAGGAGAACGTCCGCCCCAAAGTCTTCGCGCAATTAGGTTAGTATGACAGTTAACATCACGCTGTCAGATGTTACTGAACGTTAACAAGCGACCTTATAACCCCCTGACGACAGTCGAGAGCTTATATTCGTAGAACCACTCCAAAGGTTCATGTTTATTTTGTTTTGTTTGATGACATTGACTCCACGCGGCTAAGCTCATTCACTAGTTGTTTTTGTTGCTTATTTTAAGATCGTGTTTTTGACATCAAATGTTGTTGATATTTATTCCAGTTATTCTTATAAGATAAATTACACAGTATCCTCAAAACAATAAAAAAATTATGTGTATCCGTAAATGTTAAGTTTTCATTGAAAAAATAATAAAACGATAAAATAATAAATTTGTTAAGGGATTAACAAATTGAATACAATTCTTTAATTAACAACGTAGCCTGAAATGAATAAAATTACCATATCATAATTGGCTTTAACCACGTGACTGCAAGTCGAATGAACTTTTATGTAAACATACACCACTATAGTAGCTTTCTATAAACGCCTTTTGAGCAATAACATAAACCATGAGATATGAAATTGCAATAGCAAGCCAGCTACCCACTCAGTGTCCATTGTATAAAACAAACAGTAGTGTCCCCAGAATTACGCCTTGTGGTACTCCAATAACGAGTCAGAGTCATGCGATAGTTTATCCTGGAGGAATAAAGGCGGAGTGCACGACTATGGAGCCATTGTTTTATTGTGCAGTCTGCATTGCGGGGGACAGCCACGTGGCTCTCATTAGTGCAGCACAAAGCGAAGCAGTTTGTTCTGCGTTTTGCAATGTTACGCCCGGATTAGCGATGCGATGTTTAACGTACTGGATGAAACTTTGTCCAACTTCTGCATGTATGTTTGGATCGTTCATCTTTTGTTTTGCTGTGCTAAAATCAACTGTGGATGTAGAGTTTTTGGCGTATCATAAAAATTCTCGTTCAGTATGTTTTTTCCAGAGGCTGTCCTATTTTTCTATCAAGCAACTACCCGAAGTTTGAATAGTAGAAATGTACACATATTTTGAAACATTTTGATGAAAAGCAATTGAACATTTCTTTAGTACAAATCTCTTGACTTTGCTAGAGAGTTTATCAAACATTTAACAACATATTATCGTTTTTAAAACAACAGTGATACAAAACTGTTTCACTTGAACAAATATAAAGTTTTATAGGCATAGTCACTTTTTTTAATAGTAAAAACCTTCATCCCAATCGTAATTAGTTGGAATTAGGTGTTAGATCGTATTTAAAGAAATATCCCGTTGATTAATAATTAAAGAAGTCACAATCGGAATGGTTGACGTTACTGGTCTAGACGTTATTGTCGGACGCATATCCGTCTATTGTATCCGGAGCTCTCATTGTTTATCGTTACTGTTAAACATAAACGGCCTAATTTTATTATGTCGCGTATATCATGAATAATAATTGGACTTAAAAATGCGCAACTCACTCACCAGCGAAACCTGACCATTCCCAATATAGTACATTCGTTTTACTCAATTGTATCTGTTAATTGCTTTCAAATTAACGCCGCTGACAAGCTCTTCATTAAAGCACGCCCTAAGTGACAATTATGATACAGTGTAACTAAGTAAATTAATTGCAATTGAAAGTCAATAAGCTGAAATGAAGTAAGCAGAGATGACGAAGCGAGTTAATTACACCGCTATAGTTTCTGTTTGATGTTCGGACACTCGTAGTGCTCGTGTCAACACCTCTAGTAATGTGATCCACCAATTCAAACCAGAGGGTTCAAGCTGACCGCATAATGCGGTTTAATATACGCACGATCAAAGGTCTATATGGAAATCGGAGATATAAAACTTCCCTTTATTACATCGTTATTTCCATACATATTTGCCTTAATATCAACATTTTGGGATATTTTGCTAAAGTTATTTTGAATATATTTATCATGTTTACGTGACATTCGAACTCAATAAACTTTTTTTGTATGTTTATTTTATTCGCTATGCGTTCGTTATAAGATAAGGAAAGAATTATTTACTAGGAAAATCAACTTTTCTTAATACAACTGTAGTTTAGAAGCCTTATTAAGCTTCATCATTCATAGACATACTATAAGTACTAGAATCACTGTACTGTTACACTGTTATTATAATTTTTATAGATCTTTATCTTCAGATAATATTCATTTAAAATATCGATCAGTGTCCACGAGTAATAATAATACAGAAATCAAATTTACAAGTTTGACAAACATTTTTGTTTGTTCACGCGCTATGAGGAAGTCACTAGATGAATTTTAACGCAAATTGGGAGGTCTGTATCAGTATCATTAAATTTAAATAGAACAAGTTTTATCTGGAAAGTATATAATACTAGTATAGCAATATTTAATATGATGATAATATTCTAGGGCAGAATATATGTACTTGATAATCTTGATATAGTAATAACTGTTAGAGATACCTAAACAGAAAGTTGAGACTTGAGTCATACCAAGAACTACTTAAAATATTTATGTTAATAAGACACTAACCTTTATTTACAGCCTAAGATATATTAGTGAAGCTGTCTTAACTATCTAGTGAACTAGTCTCAACGATAATAAGTACATAATAGTATTACTGCCACGGCTTAGGAGATGGCGGTTGCAATCTAACTAACCTAATTTGCGGGTAATGTTACTGCACTTTGCGTCCGTCGACAACTGATACAGTTATTATTCACAAAGTATACCACTAGGGAATTGGTTCAATTTCTGCAAATTGTATACAAAATGTAGAACTAAAATCGCTCAGCACCCACTATACAGAATGCAATAATTTGTCTTAAAGTTTTGTAAAGGTAACAGAAGAGTGTCGAAACTGTTTCGAATTCGATAGAATCTAATGCATGAAGAAAGGAAAGTGTATCGAACCATAATCGTATGCTTTATTGTAATAGTGCAACTCACTATGGTATATTGTTCCGACTGGTCTCGTGTGGGTCGAGACTAGTATCGGGTTTGGAGTGAATGTTAAACAGAATTTCTCCCGGTGCGGTATGACTCATTAAGGATCAATGTGTATCTTGATGTGAGTCATAAGCAATTTATTGCTGCAGAGAAGTTAGATTTCTCCGATAGTAAAAGATTTCTAAGTTTGATTGCTTAAATTACTTTAGCACACTTTGGACTAGAAGTGGAGTGTTCGAACTTTATTTTAGAAATTATTATTAAATGTGACCATATAAAATTATACATACATGCGCTTTTTGAAGTATTTCGCTTAAATGGCAAAATAAAGCTTCTATCTATAAAAAGAACTTTGATAATAAGACCGTTTTGGTAAAATATGTTTATCGTGTTAGATGTTTAAAAAGTTTTAAAGTTATCAACCCACGGAAAGCGCAGTATCACAATATAATAGAGGAATCCTCAATAAATATTATGAACACGATTATAAAACATGTTTTATGGACTGTACCAGGTTTAAACAGGTGCCGCGGCCTAAGGTTCAATTTCAAACGTTTTATGATGTTGCATTATGGTTTCCGACACCCTTCTTTATGCTTTAACTACCAGGATTATAGAACGTTTAAAGTGGGTTCATAAAATAACCGTTCACTTACTACCTGAAGAAGAAATAAATTACTTAACAGGATTATGCTTTTATATCCTGGAATGTTTTGTACGTGTCGCGTTCTGCCTTATGGGTATTTATTGGGTCATTCGTCAGGAACCGATACCCAAGGGAACTGTTATGTGGTTAGGGTGCATAATACTGCTGTGACGTGATGTTGTTTATGATTGAGCTCTCCTGAACAATTTATTAACATTTCGTTATTGTCCATAGGGGAATGAGCCTCTGTCCAATTTAATTTGTGATATAAAAATTAATATATCTCACAATAAATAACGTTATTGCTATCGACAGTACAGTATGACAGTATAGTACAGTAGTAAACAGTAATCGATATGTTACTTTTAACGTAAAAATAAGTTAAGTTAACGGTAACAGTATCACGTCTTAAGTTAAATTGTTCGATAAAATAGTATGGGTGATGATAACCGCTAATCGAAAAAGGACAAAAGTTCAAACATTCGTCAATAAGAACGCTTTTGGGTAACAACACAAAATAAATTCAATTACATTGTAATATGGTAAATAATTGTCTGTTTAGGGTTTTTTTTTGCGGTTGAAATGTTGGAAATAAACCTTAAGTAAGTGCAATAAGTCGGGTTACACGAGCTTGTTCTAAATGACTTGGTTGAAGAGCATGACACGCACGTGCGTGCGGCATTCATGTTTGGAGTGAGGGGGGGGGGGAGCCGAATGGCGCCGCCTTGCGGGAGAGGGACGACTTTATAGCGGTGATATATATTGTCTTCACTGAGTGTGGGATACAAGCCGTCTTTTGTTTTATTTTGTCAACTGCACGCATTAACTTTCTTACATCGCGCAATAGAAATGCATTATGAAACTGTGGGATAGAAGCGATAAGACTATGTAATATGTATATTGGTACACAAAACATATTTTATATTCAACAAATAAAATTTTTAACATATGCATGATGTTTGAACTTCAATGCATTTCCTTTGCGCCAGTTCACGAGAACTCTCATAACTTTCTCAAATGTGTTATGAAGATTGGTCGTAACTCCGCTGCTCTGCAACGTTTTTGGACGATATTGCTTTTTGATAAAAGATCATAATGGCATCGATCGATTCGCGGACGAAGGTTGCTTTATTCAAATGCAACAAAAGGTGGAATAAAAATGATATAATGGTGATAGATGACAGACTTCTTTATTCAACTCGTACTAGAGGACAACGCAAATATTGGTTCAGTAATGAAAATATTTGTTGAAATCCTCAACGGGCATTCCAAAGGAAAGACTTTTTGTGAGATGACTGCGCGAGTGTGTCTACTCCATTGTGATGCAGTTTTTAAATCCGGATTAAAAGGAAGCTCATAATAAGCCCAATGCGGGGTTGTTACGTTGGGACATCGTTTGTAGCAACTTTGCTATAACATTTTGCTATTGTACTTAAAAAAACCGAGTGGAGTTGCACAATTTGAAAGGGTAATCCTCATTTTTTCGAGTAAGTAGATATGTTACTTATAAAAAAGTCAAATAATTAGGTACCATGAGGATAGTAACACTTCTACAATGATTCCATACCTGTTCAACGTATTTGTTATAAATGGTAAATAAGATTATTAAATATTTTACACTAAGTAGAAATATTTTTACATTTACATGTGATGTTTGCCTATGTTTACTTCAATTCCTAAAAATTACGTTAGTTTTGTATACCAACATTTCGCGAACTTAGCACTTCACGACATACTTATTGTTAGTAGTGCAAAACCCTTCTCATTTGAAAATGCACCGATGAATGGGAAAAAGTCAATGGGTCGTAAGAAATGGGCCAGTCAGCGTTGAGGTACACAAGTGAAATGCACTTTAAAACCAGTCTAGTAAGAACCCTCCGAACTATACCAATTCTTCGATGCCAGGTGCCATGTGGCGATGAATCCTTTGTGCTAAAGAGCTGTGGTTGAACGATTTATTTTTATTGTTTGTATATTGCTGTGGTAATTTGGGTTTACCGTTTCGTGTTTTCCTGAAATTTTAAAGCAAATTAATGTATTTATTATACCATTTATTAGTAAAGTAACTCATATTAATTTTAAACTTGTTCCGACCAGTTGTTAGTTCTTGTTGTTTCGTACCCTGTAATGAATTTAAATTTTGACACCCATTAGTCATTAAATCTGGCATGATTGTTATTATTCGATTTATGTTTTGATTGATTTCTTAAGCGAATAAATGGAATAGCATCGTTAATAGCAGCTGTTTTTCTCCATGGCAGTGTACAGTAACTTTATAAGAGGTCTTTGTGGCGTGGTGATTGGTTCTATTAATGAGGCAGGTGGTCCCACAATGTGCGCTTACAATACGAATGTTGCTGGGGTCGACTCTATCGCGTGCTCTTTCAATTCAAAAGCTTTCTCTTTAAATTTATTTTCGAATGTTTATTGCCAGCATTGAATGACTAAATGTGTATTTTAGCGTCAATATTAAATTTAGAAATTAGTAGATTTTACAGATTCAGATATTTTGCAAAACCATAATTATGTGGTCGTATTTGTGGTATGTTCTATATTTGTATTGAATTACGTTAATTATAATGTTAAACTAGAGTATATCTATTATCGGTAAACTTAGAGTATATAATTATAAGCGACAATTTCGACCTAATTTGATCTTATTATTGGATACTAAAATTATATGTGGGTATATGTCAATAACTTTCACATTTATTGAAAAGTATTAGTAAAACGATATTGTTGAAAAATAGGACACACTTGTGTATGATTTACGAGGAATATAATAGCTTCAATTTATGTTGTTAAAAATGATTTTATGAGTTCATATCTCTGAGAGGATTGATAAACTTATAGATTAAACTGTTCTATTGAGACATGTTTATGTGCCCGCCACATCTGTCCGGACATCTGTTTGCTGTAAAGTACAAACCTTCATTATTGGACGTTCAACATCTTTCTATCATATTTTCGCTAACAACTTGGCTAATAAAATAACAGGAAACATTATACCCAGTAAGAGTTAAGTATGTTTAGTGCCCTAAAAATAAACACGCGGTCCCTTTCTACTCTTGAACTTGACTTGGGTTCAATAACCTCAGCGCTCGATGATAAATAATGTTCGGTACCAACTGCAGTTTTAAACATAGCAATTGATTCATTTCGTGTTTTGGCGTTTAATTATTATCGGATGTGAACGTTTATTTGCTTTCTCGTTAAGATCTGATGTTGCTGAATCAGTCAACATCTGCGTTAACTTTTCGTTTTATATAAATTTATCATGGCCGTTTATTTGTACTAAAACGGTTTTATTGACGTCATATTTTCAAAGTAATCTTCAAAGCCCGGGCCAGATAATAAACTGCTACTTAGAATGTCATACATAATGACTGATAGGAGCTTACCAAAAAAGATTTAGGCCATAAAGTTGCCATTTGTGGCGTAGGAAAAACATTTTTATACGCTTATTAAGTAACATACGGTATAATAAAACAGCGTTCACGGTAAATGAGGTTATAATTCATTTTGTAAGTTAGTGCTGTCACTTGCAGATCTCGAGGGCTGCGGTAACATATGAGGAGCATAATATTTAGTGTCATCATACTTTTAAATTACTCGTCATATGGTTTCTGTATATGCAAGTAGGAGCTAAAGTTAATAAAATTATAATTTTGAATAACGATTCATTTACACTTTGTATTTAATGAAAAGGTTTACTTTCTACAGTCTCCAATGTTTGTGATGTTTATGATGTAAAATTCTATTAGTATTTATGTAGTCAATAAGTTTTTATTATTATCTTTTAATATTTTATTATATTTATTCTTTTGTTTGGTGTTAGTATGTACACCCGAAACCCTTGTGTCACTAATCATGCTATCCTCCACAACATGGTTGCTTGGCAGAGATCGCTGTTTAGCGATAAGGCCGCCAATTGTACATGTTATTCTGTTATTATTAGTTTTTGTTGTATGTGTCCTTGCTGTACAATAAAGAATATTTTCTTACTTTCTTTCTTTCTCTTTTAAACATCTTATTTAGCGCAAAAATATTTGATTTAAATAACAATTTGCTCTCCACGAAACACTCGAAATAACAACTTTTAGGCATTTAACATTTGCTGCGATTACGGTTTTACTGATAAAGGTATACATTTAAAACTGTCCGTATTGTCGCGCCGAACCCAGACCACTACGGAGTCTGCAGGTGTATCGATCGTATTGATCCATCTATATTTAGCAGTCTCCGGC
>DVVJ01001994.1:0-10386 GCA_018234505.1 Junonia neildi neildi
AAAATGCGTTGCCGGCCTTTTAGGGGGTATGGAAGGGGAATGGATGGGGAATTAATGGGGAAGGGGTGGGGAATTGGGCCTCCGGTACCCTCACTAACGCGGCGAAATACGACGCAAGCGTCATTTTACGCTGATTTTCTGTGAGGCGGTGGAAATTTTAATATTTTTAAATACATATTATAAAAATTTAAGCGCTCTTAAGAAAAATAATACCCGAAAAGCTTTTAAAAAATGATCCACCTGACAATGACAATCCTGTTACGATTTTTTAATCTATAATACACGCTCATAAATTAAAGACTTCAAAGATGGCTGACTTCTCTAGTATGTAAACAAAATGGCATCAAAGCGCCATTTGCAATTATAATATCATCCTTTGAATATTTTTCAAGTGGCCCTTATAGAAAGAATGAGTTGGGAGACTTTGCTTTAGCCTTTACCTGACGTTTGTATGAAGAGAGTATGATGTGGTTAGCACTAGATGGCGTTAGTAGTATGTTACTTTTTAAATAATTCGTAACAAACGTAACACATCCTGTACATATCCCACTGCTGAGCATAGGCCTCTTCTCCTTTTAGGGAGAAGGTATGGAGCTTAATCCACTACGCTGCTCCACTGCGGATTGCTGGATAATTTATTAAAACTATTTATTAAAACTCAGCTCAAAATTATATTTGTTTGTGGATGTTGTCTCTGTGAAGAAGTTATCCATTTTAACATTTGCTATGTATTGATTTGTACGTTTTTATATAAAATAGTTTTGATTTGTTTATTAACAACTTAACGAATTTTAATGAAGTCTTTAAATATTACGGATAATTTTTATTTTATTGTGACGATTCACAATCAGTCACAAGGTTTTGCTGTCCCTAAAAGTTTCAAAATCAAATTCCTATACTAATGAAGTCGGCATACGGCATAAGGAAGATACGGCAAGCTTATATTAAAACAGGTAGGTATGTAATATATTTGTAAATAAAAAATCGAAATAATAAATAGCAAATAACAATGTCTGATACATTTCCTTGTTGTGCTTGACCAACTATAAAGCTCAACAACTAAAACAAACGATTTTAAGCCTTAAAACAATACTAGAAAATCTAACATTGCTATGCTAGAAATTACATATTATGACACTTATGAAAAGATAATAAATAGACTATTATTTTATAAGTATTCTAGGTATCAGTTTGTCACATTTTTGCTCGTGCGGAATAAATTTACGAGGTGCCGTATGTTATTCTACTTAAGCCCTGTTTAATACACTCTATTAAAAAAAAACTTTGCACACTTCAAAGTTTGAAGCATTTGGTAGTGCTCTATATTTGACACGTAACGTCAATCAATTTAAAGATATTTCATTTAAAGGTTTCAATTATATCTACTACTACGGCAATTAAGAATCGTTTATTCAAATCTATTGAGTTCGACATTGAAATTGTTTCGAAACATTTAAATAAAAAATCAGACTATCATACGTAAAAAAACAATCACTGTTTAATTACTATGATTTGATAGATTTATCGATTGAAGGTTATTATTATAACAGATATTGATAGGGTTTTTTGTTTATTCCATACAATTTTGTTATTGTATCTTTGTTTGCCGTTAAAATTCTTTTTTTTCTACTATAGATTTATAAAGTTAAGTATAGTTTTGCTCTAGTCAGGTTACGTTTATATGGTGTCTTACTCTATTATTAAACCTATTTAAATTCAAGATACAAAGATGAAATAACATTCGAAGAGCTGGTAGTTACTTTAACAAATACATGTCATCGTGTTAAAGTTAATGTACCCATAATTATTAATTGCAAGGCATTGCGTGTATGCCACCATTTTACGTAATGCGTGCAAAATGGCGTACAATAAATAAATACAGACGTACGTAATAAGCACCTAAACGCGGTGTTATTAAAATTTCGTCTCGCTGATTCACGGTTGTATCGTATTGTCTGTTAACAATTAAAATGACCATTAAACTTAGTGTCTGGGTGGGTAATCGTTTAAATTTTTAAGCGTTCTTTTTTTACAGAAGTGTAACTACGTGCTTTTGGAAGCACTATATTTAGTACATACTGTTCATTAGCTATTTAATCGATTTTACGAGTAGACGACTGTACCTCTTTACATAGAGTCCTTAATACCTATTTATAATCATTAAAATAATTTTTTCTTGCAATTTATTACGCAAATGTAGTATGTTAAGTTTTTTTATATCAATCGCTTTTTTACTCGATTTAATATGGTAATATAAAATATTAAATCATTATTCTGAATTTGTGATAAAGATTTTGTATTTCAAAATTTTATTGAAATAAATATTAAAACCATTATATTCACAACCTTCACAAAGCACACTAACATAACGATACGTTACAAAATAAATAAGTATACTGGATTATCCGGTAAAGTAGTTCCTATTAACCTGTACTTTCCCGAAATATGCTTTATATCGTCAAAAAAGATTTGCACAAGATACTTGTAGCATACTCCATATACATATTCTAAATAGCAATTATTTAAAATACACGTGGTAAAAGGAGCAAACCTATCTTGACGTCTGACGGCGAACGTTGACCCTCCGCTCAATTCCGCATTGGTCGCAGTCCGCTCTGCTTGACGCCCAGACATCACGAACACTGAAAATCACTAGATCTCTGCCAGTAGTGTCATTGCCACCGCATTTGTTATGCTAGAAATACATTACGCTATTGTGCGCTGTAAAATATCTAGTATACCTAATCGCGTTTTACGGCAAGTGCAAAAAGGGAGCCTACATTTTTCATTTTTTCCTTACTTCCTCTTTTCTGCTCTTTTCTATTCTTTTTTAAACTCAGCAACGCATTTGTACTGTACCACCACCTCTGTTACTACAAACTCATAAGTAGTGGTGATCATTTGACGTCTGGCCACATGAAAATTTTGTATCAGAATAGCAGCAGAAAATGAGCAGTCATTTGCCCGGTTGTTTATAAAAAAAATTATACAGTTTTTTGAGTATGTTGTAAGCAAATTTCTTACTGTAGTATGATTTTATTATAGACGTTATTATTAAGTGGAGTGTCGTAATACGTTATTATAATATTAGATAGATGTATCTATCTAATCTAATCTAAACAATTAGAAATGTATCCATTACAATTTATCTCAACACTACAGTACATTACAATGGATTTCCATTCGTTTTTAATTAATTAAAAGTCGTAGAGCGCATTTCGAAAAAAAGGCTATAGGTAGAGCTCAAATTGAGTTTTAGCTTCGAGTGTAAGTTTACGAACAAAATTGAATTGAGGCGCGGTCGGGAGTATAGTAACGGTTTGGTGTTTAGTTTTATTTTTATAGGCTTTTGTATAGCGTTACTGGCGAAAAGTTCGGAAACTATTTGGCAATGTATTTTATTTATGTATTGGTTCCCGTACATGTTATTAAATCGTTTTTTTTAGCTTCCTGCGTTTGTGTAAGTCAAATGTATTCATTTAAATTTTGTCACCTCTTGTGATTTGAAATTAGGTACACACTATTACTTATAAAATCTGACTAGTCTATTAAATTATAAAGTAATTTTGCTTTCTTCTTCTACGTTTTTATATTTTAAAGGTCCGAGACTACGGGATCGCAAGAAGGTCAAGGTTTGTATTCTAATTTATTACAAATAGTTTAAGCAGCTGATTGTTTGAAACAAAACTGTTTTCAGCATCAAAAAATATTTTCACCTATTTTTATTTTGAAGCTTGCAAATGTCATATTCGTGACGTCATTCAGGTCACGTGCCTCAAATAGTCCGCAGCCTGGTCTTTATTCTAGAACTGGTGTTGCATTACAAGGTAATTGACATCGCGACAACAATGGCGCCGCTAATTGCCGACGACGAGCTTTCGTCACTTTTTCTTATTTGACTTTTCGAGAATGCGAAGTGCGTCTAGTAAAACGCTTAGACGATTGGTGCTAATTAATGTTAATGAGGGTAAATAGACGTTAAGCACTGCCCCTTTGTTTAACAAATCAAGCTTTTAGTGCCTACTTTCAGTACGACTTCAATGAAATACGAATGTTTACTTGCATGTACGCGTAATATTGAAATGTAAGTGAGAAATTATTTTATGTAATAATGTAATTATCATGTTACATTTGTTCTTTATTAGTGTTTTGTTCTGTAACTTAATTCGGTTTTGAAATTCTTAATTATTCTATTAAGTTAAATATGAAAAATAAATATTATATAATTATATGGTTATTATTTTATTCAAAATTAGATGAAAGATTTTTTTTTGTACTAATAAAGAATTGCAAAATGTAAGCGAACATATTACGCACCTAGTAATAAAATACTAAAATTTATTTTACGTACCTACTTACTTTAAAATAATAAACTTTGTGATACATTGAGAATACTTTCAGTTAGGAAACTATTACTTAGACACTTTATTATTATCTTAGGTAATCAAGCTGTAGTAAGTAGTAGTAGGTATTTATGAACGTTTTAACGATCTGCGCCCTTATTCTCTCTGTTACTGAAACACGTTGTTCTCTTAAAACCGTATTCTCTACGACATTGTGAAATTGAAATCTCACGTTACGTGGTGCGTTCCATGCTGTCAAATAAGTAATTAAGAAATTAATAAAAAATAAACCTTTTTTGAAAGATTGTTAATAGAAACGGATCGTGCCATCTCCAAAAAGAACATCATTGTCTATGCTATTCCTTACGTTTTCAAGACGTGTGCTTACAAAATACCAATTTAAGAAGACGTAACTTGCCATGGTAAGATTGTTTGACAAGCACGATATGACGTCATCCGTTTTGGGCACGTTACGTATCGTGACATACAAAATACGGGCCCTGTAGAAACAAAGTAGGTAGTCATCTTGAACGCGACTAAAACCGCAAGGAATACAGCTTTTGATGTTATATCGAAAAATGGAATAACGGAATAAAAAAATTCTCACGGAATT
Source organism: Junonia neildi neildi (assembly GCA_018234505.1). Lineage (NCBI taxonomy): Eukaryota > Metazoa > Arthropoda > Insecta > Lepidoptera > Nymphalidae > Junonia > Junonia neildi. Next base: position 4,957 of record DVVJ01001994.1, read on the forward strand.
CTTCCTATTATTAAATTACGATTAAAATAATACAAAATGTAGTAATCATAACAGTTTTTAGTGATTAACAATTTAGAAGTAGAAAACGTATTTTTTTTTGTGAAACAAGTTTCCGTTAATCACGTCACTTAGCTATAATATCGACGGTTGAAAGGCTATTTGATCTAAGCGCCATTTTTTTTGACATATATATTTTTATACGTATTCGGAATCAGCTAATTATTCTCTATCCAAATATGTATAAAAATATATATGTCAAAAAAATGGCGCTAAGATCAAATAGCCTTTCAACCGTCGATATTATTAAACTTAAAAAATAATAGCATAATAAATTAATATTTAAAAAAATCCGTTATGCAATTATGCTGACGTAAAGAAATTCGAAACGTAAGGTACATTGAAAGAAGCCTCTTACGTCTTACAACTTTATTCAAGAAACTCTTAATAGTATAGAAATTAACAAAACTGCAAAAATAAAAACTGTGCATGTATAACCTTCGATTAATAGAAGTAAAAAGAAGAAGAGAAGAGAAGTAGAAGTATTTTTTATAAAAAATTACGGAAGTAAAACCATAGTTACATTATTATAATAAACACGGGAAAAAAATAATCAAAGACTTTGATGTGCACACGACAGAATAACGAAATCAGTGTTCTCTGATAATTACAAGGTATTCCAGAAATCAAATATATCAATTGATTGAATTACGAGACCGAAATTGGATTTCGGGTATCACTAATAACATTTGCTCTTATTACTGCGAACAACTGTAACATCTATGTTACTATAATTGATACTTGTTTCAGATACTAAATGGAAGCGAAGATTTTACTTATTTTCTGGCAAATGGCAAAAGATCATGCTGTCGGCACTTCCAATGTTAGATAATCACTATTGTTTATTATTTTTTTATCAGGGTAGCCACAAAAGCGTTGCCAGTTTTAATTGAAAAATTAGGTGAAAGAAGTAAGATAGAAGGGGATAGGTTTTTACCCGTCTGGCTCATCGTACTAAAAATTGATATATTTATCATTGACATAATACGCTACCTTCTGCCAACTTTCTCTGAGAGTGTAGCACCTATTGCACCTGACAAGCCTCTACAATTTCAAATTACCAAAGATTGCGAAAAATAAGAGACTATATTTTTCAATTATTTTTAGATAGGTTATTCTACGAACTTGACGTGCATACAAATTTTTAGCGTAGTTACTATAGGTAGGAACATTGACTGACATTCGATCACTTCTCTTCCTTCAGAAAATAAAATAGATTTAACAATGATAAATTCCACTCACCCTCATAATGTGCCCGGAAACCCTTAAAAGGTTTGGATCTGGGGCCCGGCTGGTAGACCACAGTGAGCCGAGACCCAGTAGACCGTATCATGGGGCCCTTCCCGGACCCACAAATGCGGCCCAGCGCTGGGGCATCGGGCATATAACCGTCGATGACCTCAACCCACTCTGTGCGACAGCCGTCGGATTTGTGGATGTCGATCTCTGTAAAGAAAAGAGATTTGTAGTTCTGCATTTTTCAAAACTGATAACTATATATTAATGAAGGAATGTTCTGTATTATATAAAGGCCATTAAAACTAATAATAATCTGCATAAAATTGCCTAAAAGAGGTAAACAGTCGAATGAAAAATCACAAACTTTCTTTGAATTGGTAAATACATACTATTATATTTTAAATCACTGGCACCTTCGTTAAAAGTTTTAATGCAATTGATTAAGTACTGTTCTTAATGGAAGTAAAATAAAATAAATAAACCTACGTTAAGCGTAACAATATACGCCATAACGTAAATAAACTTGCGGGAAAACGCAGTTATTTTTTATAAGTTGATAACATATGTTTTTGATAAATACCGCAATAAGAATTATAAAAAAAACATGGGTTAAAGCAATACATGGTTCACAAACATGGCTCGAAATGTTTGTGCTCTGATCCTTGCAAATGACCACTATAACGAGGTCCCCTATTTTACGCAACATTTCCCCCATATTATCGCATTGCTAAGGAATTGGGGTAGCGAAGGGTTTCATAGTAAATTGGCTCTTGACAAAAGTGGCCATATTTTATCCTTATTTCAACAAAACAGTGGTACATGAGATAAATAGCTACTTTATGATAAATGTTAAGGTATTCTAAAAATGGATTTAAAGTGGTGCATCCAGACTGGAACGAATTTTATAAAATTTATATCATACCAAGTTGGAAATATAATCTGAGTGGACATAGATACAAAAGAAAATACGCCTCGAATTTAGAACCTTCTCCTTTTTTAAATCGATTGAAATAAGTGATCTAATGATGAGTTACAAAAGGAATTTTCCAGAAATCAATCCCTTAGGGCATACAGAACCCGCAAATTAACCCGTACAAAGCAGAGTTACTTTCGGCTAGATCAGGAATTTCGAACAAATCATTTTGGGGGTGGTCGTAATATTCAAACTAATTGGTAGTTTGAATTTTAGATAAATTGAAAACGTGACGTTTAACCGCAGTCGGTTGAGTTTCAGATTCATTTATGAAATTATATAATTTTAAACAATATTGAAACCATTAATTAGACGCAGTTATGCCAAAAACATCCTATTCCACAAAATTTAATTGTCTTTATTGAGTACAAGCTATCCCTGCGGGTTTTACCAAGGATGGAAGAATTATGCAATTTAAGCAAAGTTAAGAATGGATTTTATAGGAACTAAAGGAAACGATAAAAGTCCTTGGAATCCTTTCCATCCTAAGTGACCTCAAGAAAATGCTTCCTTTACCTTGTTGATACAACTAAAAGCCATTAATAGAAAGAATTGTTTTTACGAATGGACTTAATGTAAATCGCTAAGGAGATACCTTAAGTTAAATGTTAAATTATAGTTAAAAAACTATTTTCAACGTTTAATGTTATGTAGATACCTATAATAAAGGTTTTTCGTCTAAATAAAAAAGTTTTTCATTATTCTTTTGTCCCTAAAGCAATTTATCGTCACATAGAGACTGATAGAAATAAATGCTAGGTCTGAGTTTTACGTTTTGGCAAGAACTTTATATATTTGTTATTCTTTAAAATTCCCAAGGGGTATTAAGGTTTTAGGTGTATTATGTAGGACATTTTTATTGAATGTAAATAGCACGTCTATGTGTAAGTTGGTATATTTATTATTTCGTATTATTCTTCATCTACTCTATGGTCTGGATAGAAATTATGGAAAGTTAGAAATACCTATAGGAAAGCTTCGAAATCATTTGTGACGTAATATGTGAACCGTAACAGATTTTCTACGAGTCATTAACCAATGAGTAAAATGTTTCAAAACAGAGATATTGCTTTGAGGAAGCTATCTGTAAGGAAGAAGTGCGTGGAAAGGTTTTTGCGGCAATTGCTTATATACGAAGTGAGGAAGCGAAAATTGAAATGAAAGACTTTGAAAACAATAATATTAACAACTTTAGAGTAATTTTCAGGGATTATACACCAAATTACTGTACTGTAGTTTTTGATGCTTAAAAGTTCCAAAATTAAATTAATCGTGATATCTCTTTTATAAACAAATGTATTTGCAACATCTCTTAATTAACTGCATAACTAAATTGTAATTACAATTGAAATGTAAATAAATAAAACGGTTCGAGGCAAATTAGGCTTTATTCCATTATAATATGGACTACATTCGTGGCTCTAGTTGGGCAAGTATATAAAGATTTATCGATACAGGCGGTATGCCTAAGGCTATGTAGGAGAGCGATAAATTCATTAATTCGTGTACTGTAAATCCATTAGGTTGAATTCAATATACATATTCAGGTTCTGCCCGGAGGTAACGGCGATGTATATTACTATACATAGCTATATTACAATGTATGTGCTTACCTGCATCTGGCGTAATGGATAATATGCGTATATTTTCGGCCCAAATATTTAATTAATAAATTGCTATGACAAACTCATTAGAAAGGAAGAAAAAACTGGTATGTGAAAACGAAATTTAAATAATTGGGGTCTAAATCTTACTCTCACGGCTTGGACGAATCTAACGATACCTTTTAAGTTAAATCAAACATGCCGTTTGGGCACTAGACCGTGTCAAATAAATAGTAATGCACGTATACATATTTACATTTGAAAATGATGGGCTTCATTCTGTTGCAGTCCGATAAAAATATGGTCAGCATGTATTTTAATATGCCACTCTGGATATTCAGTACATTTTCAACTTAAATGAATCTTATATGTTCTTTATGTAGTCATTATATTGAGAGAGATCTTTGTCAAAAAATATATCACAGTTTTTCTTAAGCTAAAAACATTTTTCCATCTTCTAATTCGTTGTCTGTTCATTAACGTTTACTTCATGTCGTAATATAACTTGAAAATATCGTATGAGATTCAAAGTATATTTTTTAGAAATTAAAGCCTGCTAAATACAATTTCGTTACGAAGAAATTGTAGAGGATTTAAAATTTTTCCATTTCATCTATACGCGCATCAGTAAGCAATGCATGTTTTCTGCAAATATTTTTTAGAATCTGTGCAATGCATGATTATGATTTTTATCTTTCAGTATTTTTTATATTTGTCGGATTTAAATTTCTCGATTTTACTTTTATCTATATTTGTTAAACTCAGACAAAGAGCGCCATTTTAAACATAAAGTGATGGCAGGTGATATTTTACCAGTTTTTAGCAAACGTACGTTTTAGCTCAACGTTTCCTACTACAATTGGAAGCTGTAACATTTCATAAATACGTTATGCACCCACACCGCGAAAAGTCCGTAAATACAAAGCGTGGAACTGTTTCGCGAATTTTTCATGGCTTCACGAATTTTCCCCGATTTTTGACGGTTTTGGTGCCGTGTCAAAGGTGAGCGTTATGTCGAAAACTCCGCAAATATTCATGCTATGTTCACGTCGCGCGATTTCTCTCGACTCGTCGAATAAATCGAATGCGAATCGCTAAGAAGTGTCCATAAAAGTAGATCTTATCTATTTAATATGACCCATGGCTGTCAGAAAGCTCAAACATGATAACAATTATAAATTGTCCATGTCAACCGGAAACTACTATTCGAGCGGATCCTTTACAAACAAAATCCTCTTTATTAAAACAGTATTTACACAAAATGAGCAAATAATGTTACTATAGAGTCCAATCATGATACATTTAAAAGTAGCCCCTAATATAGAAATCCCTATTATTTTCTTTTCACTCACTATTTTACCTCATTAGGGAAGGAATGTTTAAATCCGACAATATCCAAATTTCCGACAATTCTTCATTTTTTTTATGTAAGGAATTAATGTACATATTTGTTCCTTATCTTTTTTGTAAATTTATTTATTTTATTTAAAACTTTATTGTCTAACTACAATAACGTAGATACAAAAGGCGGACTTAATGCCTGAAGGCATTCTCTAC
>DVVJ01001995.1:0-10383 GCA_018234505.1 Junonia neildi neildi
TAATAAACTTTTTAATTATATATGTAATATATGTTATAAGATTATAATGATATTTTTAATATTAAATTAAACTAATATTTAAAATAAAAAAGAAATAAAATTGTTACAAACTTACAACATGTTTAAATCTACGTGTGATACATTGTTTCACAATTTTTGTTTTAACTAAAATATGCGAACAATAAAAACCTTAATAAACCAATTTTTTCTTATTGTGTTTGTATATGAAAATAAGTACACCATATTATTGTACATAAAATACATTCATGTCCACCGTTGACGACCCTCTTCTCTGAGAATTTACGATGCGTTACTTTTTACGGTAAGCCCCTACCATATACTTACTGTATACTCACATCTTGATTTCCTCGTAAATCTGTTGTACGACTTTGTTTTATGAACTTCTCTAAACATAATTATTGCAAAAAAAAACTTTAATAAATATTTAGCGCAATTCAATTTTTGCAGCAAACTGGCCAGAGAAAATGGCGTCTCGAATATCTTCTTCAAATTAAATCGAACTTATTTCTTCTTCATACAAGACGTCAACTGATGCGTTTTCGTTTAGATACAATGTCCAATAGATTAACCAGCATGTTGGATTGCATTATCGAACATAGCCATAATTTTTGAATGCTAGTAAAAAAAATTGAAATATGTAATTTGAAGTTTGATTTTCAAAAAGTCGTTATATTTTTTTTTTAATTAGTTAATAGTATCAAAAAAGCTGTATAAACTGAATTGTATCTATTGTGCCAATTAGATATATACGTTTCTTCTTTAATTAATCCATTTTAAAAAAAAAGCCTTAAAACAGCATCTCCACACGCATTAGGTCACGGTGTTTAAGCGCACGGGGCGAGGTGTTTAAACTGAGGAGCATTAGATGGAGCTCCGCTACACTTATCTAAGGAACTCTTATTAAATCCTCCTTAACTAATCCTTCGGCGACTTGCTATGGATAGCAGAATAAGTTTACGTGAGGTTTTTCTTGTTCAATTTTCTAAGAGTATCTCGAATATGTGTTACATTTAAGACTTCAGCTAAAATAACTAGTAGGGAATTAAATTAAAGTATGTTTTGTTAATTTCATTTCTTTCTTAATGTACCGAAAAATATTTACCTAAATAAAAATAAATAAATAAGGATGATTTTGAAGTCCGGTCTCATATTTCAATGGATTAAAAATAAAATAAAATTAATAATTTAATAATATTAAATAATCAAACATGCTACAATATTGAATTTTAGCGATAATTAATCGAAATATAAATGCAAATAAGTTATATTATTAGGACATATTAATGTAAATGAAACTCGGAACTTTCACCACTACTATCTGCTGTCGGTACCAGTAATTAGTGCGAACGTCGTACATAGCTCGCCGTACATAATGTAATTATGCATCCTACATACACCGCTCTAAAATATCCGAACAATTTGGAACTCCGGCGAAGTTGGGACCGCAGACGTCGGCCATCTTGCCGTTGCCGTGGCAACACACCGAATTGTCTGTACCTGAATGTAAATAGCTCGGGTTTGTTTATGGCTGAAACTTGTGTGGAAACTTCATGGAACGCAGGAACGGGTTACGTACAAAAATATTTGTGCTCAGCAAACTCGTGAGTTGAGGAGAAATTAAGAGCGCGAGGTCGTGAATGTTTAACGTAATTTTCGGAAATTTAATATTATTTTAAGTGCTAAAATTATGGATTAGTCGATATGTTACTCATACATTTTCGTTTACTACCGACCGAGAAATTATTTTAAACAAATCTGCAAAGAAAAAAAAACCAACATCTGCTTAAAATAGACTGCAGTAGAAACGAGAAGAAAACGATATTACTCCCGAGCGACTGTAAAACAATAATAACCAACATTTCTATTTAACTTTAGGTAGGTACCTAACATGAAACTTAAAAATTAAATAAAACCGTAACTATTACCTATGATTAAAAATTGTAATAGAAATACAGCCAGTATACATCACAATTAGTGAGAAGAAAATATATGACTAAATATGGGAACATAATAGATATATAACTTTGAGTTTTGTATTTATTATATTAACAAGCCATATCCCGAGGCTTCGCTTCCATTAATTTTGCAAGCAAAGGTATTTGTCCCCATGATTAGAATTTTGTAAGATCCGTTCTTCTCTACACTGCAGAAGGAATCTTCTTGTCAAGTTTCAAATCCTTACGTCTTACGGTATTAGAGATACCGCAATGAGTCTGTTAATTATAAATCTATTTTATATAATAACATACATACATATATACCCAGATAAAAGAATATTATTGCAAATTCAAATATTAAAGCAAATATATGTTGAAAAATCTTTCTATTACAAACCTACCTAGATATAGAAGAAAAATATAATTTCAAATGCAAATATAAAAGAAGTAATAATATTATGTAGCAGTGTTATAAAAGCGAGTTTTCATTATGATCGAGTTCGACGGGATATTTCAATATAAACGTTGGCCGCCATTAGTCGGGCGGGACGCTCCTGAGATATGAGGACTGCACTACCCTCTGCTGCTTGATAACTATGGAAACTGGTTCATTATATACAATTCTAAATATTCTTATCTATCTTATAGATATACTATGTAGTTGATTTTTTAGAGTAGTCTTTAATGCTTTGATGACTATTTTACACAATCCACCCCCTGGATGTATTTGGGAATTAATAGTATAGGTATTATTAACCAAGGGAAGAAAACAGGACATTTCTGCCCGGGTGTAAAGTTGAAGGAGTTTGGAGATTTTGACATGTTTTATCCGAATTTTTACTTACCCACCAAAGATTTTTCATATGACACGTATGGTTTTGAGGGGGAGGGTCATGGGGACCGCGCCTGGGCATGGCATGATCATTTTTATTTTCAAACACACCCTTTATTTATACTCGACTTTTTCAGAAAAATGGCCGTTCGAACCTAATAAATAAAAAGATCTAGTTAAATTCCTCTAAATTGTGATTTGAAAGTAAGAGAAGTACAAGTAATAATTACGAAATAATTTATTTCATTTCCTTTCATTTAAGCCTTTGAGTTTTCCTTCATTTTCTAAGTGCTTCTTCTAAAATTTTCTAAAATAAATGTTCTATTTATCTGTCGGTGTGGCAGCGGACTTTTTTGACTATAAACTATTTATTTATAAGGTTTTCCAATTTTAATAAAAAATAAATACATTTCAAAGTCCGCTGCCATATACACAGATAACGGAGGACAGACAGACTAGTTGTAGAGCACTCTTCATTTCGAATGCCTGTCCACGCGCTGCCTCCCGCGCTCCCTCGTACACGCCCTGTATAGTGGCACGTGGAACTACGTGAGTGAGGAACTTGGATGTGGCACTGATGTGGCACTGATTTTATATATACAAGTATCATAGTTAATGTCATAATATTTATTTATGCGATGAGTTATTTGACAATTGATTAATTGGTACAGAGTAAAGATTATTTCGTCGTATAACCAATTTATCTAATCGATATAAGCATCTAATGTTTCGTTTAAGAACCAAAGTCGAAACAGAATTTATGTAGTAAAAGAACTTATTTTTATTTTAGGTACTAATTATTGCGCTATCAGATTTTAGAAACCGGTACGTTTTTTTGCTCTACACTGGCTTTAATAAATTAATATCAGTGCAGAATGAGATTTTTGGCATACAGCGAAATGTATACGATCATGTCAATGGTCTCATCTATAAATTAAATTTATAAATATATAAAAAAATTTAGTTTCATTTCAACATGCCACATCCAAAAGAATTTCCGCCACGCACAAGGGCGCATGCCCTTCGCTCCTTAGCAAGTGATGAAAGGACGTGTGATGTACCCCTCTGTTGTGGCTTGCTCTCAGCTAAACTTGAGGAGCGACGCCATTACGGCCCACCTGTGTTAGTCAAATGGTGTAGAAACTAATGGAAACGATGACACCCCAGATTGCGAGGTTTCTGTGAATCGCTCTGTTTTAGTTTTTTATGGATATCCTTGATTATAACTTGCTAAAAGGTTTTTTCCTATATTCAAAACAGGAGTAACGATGATAGGTAAATAATATAATCAATCCCCATAATTTGTTGTGTTTTAGACGAAATCTACGTAGATATCTACTAAGCACATCAAGACAATTTTTATAATTATTTTATAGGAGTTCGATAGTTACATTTTTAAGCTATACACCAATAGTAGTCATGTGTTTTGAGCATACATTTAAGTGAAAATCCATACCTACAGTCACGGACTTTGTGGTGAGCAATATCCTCTACCTAGGTTGAATTCAGTTACTACAAAAATATTTTATAGAACATAACGACGATTCGAAAAATAACATTACATTTTTTTAACCAGTAAACTTTCATTACTATCTCTATCCAACCTTCCCCTGCATATTACTTTTACATATTTACTCGTAGCAACCTACAACCTACATTTGACGACACGAAACGGGTAACTTTAACGATGTAACCTCGCTTGATTTCTAAAAATTACATCATTAATCAAAGTGCTATGAATTGTTCTTAATTTTAAAAAGGCCAGTCATCAAACAATTCATTGATAAATCATAAGTATTGAATAATAAACAACATATTGCGAAATCATCTTTAAAAAAGACAAATACAAATTAGTTGAATAGACGAAGATATACATACATATGTACAATTGTACATTGTCATTTTAATTATGGGACATCTGGAATCCGAATTCTAATGACATTAAGACTTCTCGAATGTTCCAGCACGTTAATGCCTCAAAAGTGCTACTGTAAAACCAATCAAATCTCGCTACATCAACTATCCGAGATTGAATTGCGAATCTAAGTAATATATCAAAGGTAATCCGTTTAAGTTTAAGGGGCACTATATATCATGATAGTACATAGCCACCCTGTTTGGTCGCCTAAGCAGGGTGGCTCTCGCATGTTTAGGTGCTTGGTCCAAGTTGCGAATGCTGTTTGATTACGTAACAAATGAATTAAAATATATAATACATAAAACAATACATTACCTATATTATGTTAAATAGAAACTCAATTACCTTTCACTATGTACAGTCAACAGCCTTTAAAAAACTAGTTTATTAAATCCTTATAAATATAATAATTACTTAACGAAACAAATGCTTCCTTAATATGGAGAAATCATCCTCCGTCTTCGCCGATAATGAAGTATACGATAATAACAAACACAGTTTTTAATATAATTTTTTACCTTAAATTTTTATACTCATATCTAAAATGTTTACTTTATTAGCGATTATGTAAACTTGGCCTACAATCAAAAGCGATCTATCATTTTATAAGCCCAGATGAACAGTCCAGAATTATAGCATCTATGTATTCAAACCACACTAGGTTACATCACTACTTGCACGAGCTCGCTCTACCCTTAATTTTGGACCAAGCTCTTTGTTCGTCAACTAAGCAGGGAGGGAGGCTGGCAAGGGGGTAACATTTTCCTGTTTGAAGGCACACGTCGCAAAGGGAAATCCTGTACAGGACAGAGATCTAAAATTGCCCGCTTGTGCTGGTACTCAGGTATCTAAAGTACGGTTCGCAGAATAAATTGATGACAACGTGAACTAAATTGTATTTAGGTTAAGTTAAAATTGTAGTTTTAATTTGTTGTTGAAATTTCGTGTTTATATTTTGTTGGTATTCATACGTAATTTTGTTTTTTTGTTTCGAAAAAAATACTTTGAGTGTATTCTTAAAAGGCTTTACATATTTATTGCCTTAATATTAACTAAGTGGTTACTGTATGTTCTGTGTAAAAGAAAATATCCTTAGAAAAGAAAAAATAAATATGGCAAAAGTAATTACGAAGCAAATGTTGTGTGATACCCTCATGTACACTGCCGTAATGCAGACAGATCTTGTCCGATTGCCAAGTGATTGGAAAACTATCGTTTTCATATTTAACCTACAATCACACCTTATACAATCTTTTTATTCGTAGTTATCATCACTCACCATATTTATGCCAATATTAAGTTTTACTCGTGCACATACATCAACGCATCTATCTAGATAGACTTTTTTAAATTTCGAATTATTCTAAAAATGAAGCAGTTATTTTGCCAACGTTACCCCAGGGTACATACGACCACGATCCGTGATTACCGACTGATTGCAAACACCACCGTGTTTATATTTACCCTACACTGATACCACTCGACAGGCACGCTCTTAGTTATGAGCAAAAACAATATAGGTACGCGCCAAGATATTTTGATTGAGATGACATCTGGTTACAAGGATATAATGAGAACGTGTTTGATGATTATAATTAAAATTTAGCAATTATAAAAAGTGTCATGGATATAAAAACCTGGACTGTACCTGACATGATCTTTAATTAATTATTATTAAAATAAGAATATTATTAACAGCCTAATAAAACCTTTTTGAGCATTATCCATCATATTAAAAAAATAGATATTATAAATAAAAAAGAATCATAGATAAAACGTTATTTTATCCTCAGATATAAAAATCTGGACTGTACTTGACATGACATGAGCCATAATTAAGAGAAGATGCATCAGCCTACCAAAACCTTTTTGAGCACTATCCATGTACCTTTTTCTTTCTATTTTAACGTGTTCCATAGAATATTGTGGAATGAAACTTTTTTCAGAACACACACGACGAAAGAGCAGTTTCGATCCGTCAATTTTTTTTCCAAAAAACTGCCAACGACGCGATCCGTGTATGAAACGGAATTGGGTCGACGAACCTTTTACCAGAATGTTGATGATGGAGATTCGATTCATATAAAATCAACTAGACTAAACCAAGTTTTTACTTTAATTTATGAAACAGTATTTTGCATAGCAATTAATGAGAAAAGCTTATAAAAAGGAATAGACTTCATTGCCCTAAACATCACAGAAAAACAACTCAATTTAGATGCTAACTTAAAACAAATATTTTCACTTAAAACCCAAACTATCGAAAGGTAAATTAAAATTCTATGGGAACGAAAATACAATTTATTTTAATTGAAATAAATTTAGGCAAAAGAATTTAGTAAATCGAATTTCTCAAAAAAACAAAACACTTTAAACAAAATACTCGACTTTAAGAACCTCCTTATTTTTTAAATCAGCTGATTTAAAATAATAACTCAAAATCACGACTAATAGTAAAGTAATTCCATTTTCGCATAAATTAATACAAAATATTCTAAAAGTACATCTCCAAAGTCGCAACATGTAACATTACCGTATACGTCGAGTAGGCGAGGCCCGTAACTGGGACGAGCGGTCCCTGGGACCCGTGTGATTAAACACGACTTGCAAACGCATTGATTTGCAAGATTGCAAGCCCTTGGTTATATTTAGACTCGGTTCGTAGTTGCTGTCGGTGTTTTACACGGATTTACCAAGAAAATGATGTCTTAATAAATTAATTATTTATGATTGTACACAATGTCTTGTATTTATATTTTATGCACGCTAAACATCTATTTCTTCATGTTGCAATACCTAACAATGTATGATTAAACTTACGTCGAGTGGGCGACGCCCGTAACTGGGACGATCGGTCCCTGGGACCCGTGTAATTAAACACGACTTGCAAACGCATTGATTTGCAAGATTGCAAGCCCTTGGTTATGTTTAGACTCGTTTCGTAGTTGCTGTCGGTGTTTTACAACGGGTTTACCAAGAAAATGATGTATTAATAAATAATTATTGATGATTTTTTAACACATTTTTCCTTAGATTGTAATGTAATAAAACAGAATGTATGATTAAACTTAAATACATAAACGAAGCCACTCTCAATTTGGCCAAATTGTTTTAATTATGATATATTATGGCTATCTTTGTCTTAGAAAATATAGGTACAATTTCTTACATATTAGAATAAAATATTAATATACTTTAATTGAAATTGTTGTTACGATTTTAAAAACAATTTCAGTAAATCATAAAATTCTCATTTCGAATTGACAACAATTACAAATCCTACAAAAATCGTAATCCATTTACAACGAAAATAATGAACACAGCTATTTTTATTATAATACGATTTGAATACGCGTCAGAGATCGATAATAAACGAATGATCAAACAATATCTGACACATCGATGTCAAGCAGGACCAACATCTTTTGTCGGGTGATGGGAAAAAATAACCGGTAACCAGCATCGCTACAACCCTATCGACTTTTTCTCTATACAACTCATTTAAATCTCTCGATGCAACGAAATCATCCCCTGCTTTGCCTGCGATGCACCTTGTTGCAAATTAAGGATTCAACCCCATAAAAAATATGACCCCAAAGAATCGTGGGTAAAAAAGTTTTATCTTTTTTTCTATTACACTTTATTGAAATGAGACACCGGGGTCGAATGTAAAATTGGTCTTTTTATGCACCGTGAAAGGGTTAGACACGTCGATATTGAAAAGAGATTTTTTTTTTTTTAATTCAGTAATAGGTACAAAGAGCCCTTTGCTACTGCGGTTCGTGATGCTTGAAAACGGTGTTAAAGTTGGATTTGCTTTACAATTATGTCAAAAATGTTTAGATAACAATTTTGTTTTTTTTTTTTAACAAATTAATTTTTGTTTTTCTTTATTCATTTCTATATTGTATCCATATCAAGGCTTTGGATCAAGGTTTAGGCTTTAATGTCTACAACCATTAAATATAATAAAACAAAATAATAACAACAAATACATGTTTAATTAAAATTTTTAGGATATAAATAATAAAACTATTTGAAAAGATATATTCTACATTGCTTTACATTTCCCTAAAACCTATACCTAGTATATTTTCTTTGCCTACTCATAGAAAAATAATTAAAAATAAGTATTATTAATTATAATCTCTGCAATCATAACTCAAAACATTTTAATAGAAACTTATAAAGCTGTATCTTATGTCAGATATAACAAAGCAGTGATAATATCTATGAATTTCACACTTCGTGCCTCGACTGCGAGGGTTTTATTTGGACAGATAACTATCGCTCTGATTCCATCTGAAGAGTCCTTACATTTGACTCCGTGTGACAATGATTTAGATACGAACTGCTATTGACTGCTGTTTCATTGTAAAACAATATAAAAGATGTGGTTTTGTGATTGCAAGTAGGTTTTATTACTAATATTATTTCAATTAATTTAACTCATAAATAATAAGATTACAAAAATGTGTTGTTGATGAATTGTTGTTGTTGATTTAAAAATGTGTCGTGAAGGTTTTCAATGCATTTTTGTTTCTTTTTTTCATTAAATGGAAAGATCATTCCATATTTTTCTAAAAAGATGCTTTAATGACGATTTGCCGATGAGAATGTATGGACGTCTATGTGTTTTGCTGTAAAAAAGTGACTTTAATAGGTTAAACCATGCCGGAAGGTGACCAAAACAAAAGAGTAGTGTAAGTACAGCTGCGGATTTAAAAAGTTTCGACATTTACTTGTATATTTTAATATTTTGAGGTATATTTTTCCTGACGAATCAAAACGAAACAACTGCTTCCTCCAACGACAACCTGGTGAGCAGTGTCACGCAGGATATAGTGTAAAGTGTTTAAAACACAATGTTAGTGTTATGAAGTGGTTTGCTATCATAGCCAAAGACATGGAAGGTCTTTACATCGTGTACCAAACAACAAGATAGAACCATCGGGAAAAAAATGTAAAGTTCAAAAAGTAAAAGTCTTCAGCCCGTCCCTAATAAATTGGCCAGCTACGGTATTTAACAATTCGTAATGTCTTAATATAAAATTTTGGACTTACTTTTTTTTGGACTTAATACTAGATAAAAACAAACGGGCATTATAAAGTGTTTTAAAATATATTTACACACATTTAATTATATTGACAAAGCTATTTTACGATGTTAATAGAGTGCCATTTTTGACAACGAATATTAATTCGTTTCAATTAAGGCTAAAATGTCGTTCAATGGACTTGATATTAAACGTCTTCAGCTTATTGCAGTCCACTGCTGCTAGTCCGTCCCAGATACTCTCCAAACATACCAGTCATTCGCAACCATCAGCCTCTTCCGCAAAACTTGCGTATATCGTCAGTCCTGCGGCCGGAATGTGTTTGCCAACATGCGGTCTCCACTCTAGGTCATGTGTGACCGACCGGCCCACTGCCTCTTCGGCTTGCTGATTCAGCTAGCTATGTTGGCTGTTTTGGTTCTCTCGCTGATAACTGTCATTGTCCACGTCTCGGCACAGTATGGCATTACAGGTACCACACTTCTTTGTGTAAAATTCCGAGATGCACGTGGATTTTCTGTGTCCTGAAGATTGTGAGCGCGCGACGAGAAGCAGTCCGAATTTCACAACCATGTTCTGGATCCGAGGTTCGGAGAGCACATAAAGCCGTCGGTCCCG
>DVVJ01001996.1:0-10381 GCA_018234505.1 Junonia neildi neildi
GAGTAACGAAAAAACTAATGATGACGAAACATTTATTATTCAAGAAGAAGGAACGGAGCAAATTTTGGAATTGAATGTATATCAAAATTAGTCGTACAGCTGTTTTTAAAAGGGATTGCGTATAAGTAACTAAGGTTGTAAAAGGGATTGCGTAACTATTGAAAAATGTAGAAGACAAGGAGTAAAACGCTATATTAATCCTGAATTAAAATATTATAAAATAAAATATTGCTGCATTCATGGTGGTAAAAATTTTAAGACAAAAGCAACAGGAGTAAGAGAGTCCAGTACCTTTCAAAAACATTGTCCAGTGTCATTTAATGGAAACCAAAAGGAAACTTATGGATGTGCTCTGATTGTAGAGAGAATAAAAATGAAAATTAAGTATTTATAATTTTATTAGCTCAATGACACACAAGAACTAATAACGAATTCAGATGAATGGTAATACTCAGCATACAGTGAATTATAAATCCCGACAAAAACGTGAATGTGGAATAAGAGTTAAGTTCAAAATAGGTCGTTGTCAAGTTCACCGACAAAAGAATTCAGATATAATCGGGTACCATGTTTTATGTTCACTTAGGATGTAATTTAAAGTCAGGATTTGATTCGACCATTTTTCACGTACATTATTATTTTTAAGTTTATATACTCATTGTTTTACTGGAATTAAGGTTAATAAATTTAGTTTATTGATAAAAACAGCCTAGTTAAATCTTGAGATTGAATTACATACCAAGTGAACACAAAACATGACACCCGATTATATCTCAATTCTTTTGTCGGTGAACTTGACAACGACTTATTATTCTATTTTGAACTTTGCTCTCATTTCAGATTTATGTTTTTGTTGGGATTTACATTTTACTGTATGCTGACCATTCTAAGTATAACCATTCATCTGAATTCGTAGTTAGTTCTTGCCGACTTTGTTAATCCCTGTAAACTATATGTATTCAACATAAATAACTTAATTGAAATAATATAAAATATCTGTTTAACGTTGTAAATTTATTTATAATGTTTATTATAAACAACATGATAATACTCGTATTGTAGTCTGTATATGGATCAATAAAAAATTTTCTAACGTTGATTTCTTTTTTTTTTGTCGATCCTAAAATTTATAAGTTATTTATTTATAAGTTATAAAGTTTACTGCAAGTAAAATATAATTTTACTGTATTTTTTAATAAGTCATAAAGTTAAGTTAAACAGTAGTTACTTGATTTTTTTTATTTTTTTTTTTTATATATAGTTAGTTCTGATATTTTTACAATAAACGTCGAAATAATCACAAAATATGGGTCATGCCATTTACTTATTAATACTTTCATATTGGTATCAATTACATTAAAAAAATATATGATTAAACCGATTTTGTAGCACGGTGTACAGTAGGCGAATAATTTTAGGTTGTGGCTTTCTTATTAGGCAAGTTCTCATTAATTTAAAGTACTACTTTCCTTAAGAGTCCTATCGCAGATACGTCGATGTTAAAAACACTTTAATTTTATTAAACAGAATTAATGTTTAGTAACATATTTATGAACCTTTTATCAAAAGTGTTTTTCTGAACATATCGTAAAGGTACTTACATATATCATATAACGTAAATACTTATTAAGTGCCTAGAATTGACATTACTATTCAAGGAATGGATACACTGCTGATCAGAGGCCACATTATGATTTCTAATCCTACGTATTCACATACCGTTAAACCGGGTTACTTTGACCCTAGGAGGTAACTTTGGCTCAAATTTAAAACAAGATTAAACTTCTCATTTTTTACACCTATGACATCAATCAATTTAGTTTCAGCCGAAATTGTTAAATTGTGTGTGTTTTACGGACGATTAAATTATTTTATTCATCCGCTTAGCGGACGACTAGCTTCAGCCGGAAATATCATATAGGTAAATTCAACCTACTTGAAGTGTCTGAAAGCAAGTCGAATAAGAATTTACGCACGTCCGTCGAAGTAATTTCGACTCTGAATGGTAGATGTCTAATTTTAGTTCCGCGCAGCGTAATGTGCATAGTTCAGATCATTCAAGTTCCGTGGATCGGATTAGGCTTTGTCTTCAAGTATATAAATCAAATTTTATTCCGCATAACTATCACTACCAGCCATAAAACCATAAAACCAATTTAGTTGAATAAATTATTTTGTATTTTATTGTTATTTTAATCTGATACCTTGACATCTGAAAATATTGTGACTGATAGTATTATAACAAACGTATCCATATAGTACTGCCGATCTCTGCGAAAATTTTATTTTAAATTTTGCAAATAATATTTAAAATATATTTTTGAATCCTTATGAATCCTTATAAATCATTTTCCATATAAGGTTTAACTACCTATGCCAAATTTCATACTCCTCCGTTCCCCAGATTTCGTAAAAGTGTATACGAAGTTTTCGCTTCACGTATTAATATATAGATAGGGTTTTTTGACAGAAGAATAAGTAAGTAGCTGTCTAAATTGTACTCTAATACGATACATTTTGTACAGTCGAATGATGTACCAAATACTCAATATACCTATTAGAAGTTCTAATAGGTATATTGAGTATTGATATTTGAGACCTTAATATTATCATTTCAGTACAAACTACTATTTAGTTTCAACTTCAAATTTTCAAAAGTTTCTAGTTAAAATGAAAACTACCAGCAATTGCAATAATATTTAAAAATATTGAAGTAACTTCTATGATATTTATGCAATTATTATTTTTTTAGTTTTTATGATGACCGCCCGATTTCTTAAAATATCCGAATACACTATCGTGACGGTACTGGAGACGCAGATGATAGTCTTCGTTACAAGTGTTCTAATTACTTTGAAGATGATAAATGAAAATTTGGAAAAATTGATTCCCGACCCATTTTCTGAAAGTAAGAATTGCAACATAATATTTATAACGGAATCCAGGTTTTCTTCAGAGTTTATTATCACTTACACACATATACGCGCTCACACACACACACACACACACACATATTTAAATATAAAAAAAACTATTAACATTATTGATATTCGTATATAATATTATTTATTTATTAAGATTTAGATAATTGACAATGTATATGAACACATTGTCTTTGTTATAAGTAATGGAAAGATAATGAGAAGACAGCTAATTTACAATTCATTTTAAATCTATTATTATTTGTGGCAAAAAGAATTGATTCTTTACTAGAGTTGTTATTTTTAATGAAGCCTAGACTTACAAACATTCTGTCGAATATGCAGATAGAACCAATACTGGAGCAAAATTTCCCAAAACGGCATGGAAGCGAACGAGAACTGTCATAATAAATACTATTACTAACGACCCAACTAATATTAGCGACGGTAAGTTAAGTGGTAATTTAATAATGAGGTTCATGTTACTAAAAAAATTAATGTCGCCTACACTTACTAAATATAAGCACCCCCACTTTTGTACTCAGTGTCGTGTACTGCTCGTCTTACAATTTTCGCGTTGATATACCCTCACTGATTATGTTTCTCCTTGTTGACACGAGATGGCGTTTATTAAATCCAATATATACTTAACGAATTTCCTTCACCGAAGGCGATTATTGAGAAAAACACAATTGACGCACAGACCCAATGATCTTCTGTACTATTATTATAAAGAGAAAAGATTTGCTTATATGTATGTATGACTTAATGTACATGCAACGCTCAAAGATTGAAATCGCTCAATGAGCAAAAAAATGACACATAACGCGTTGTGGTCACAGTAAAGAATCCACATCGCGATATTCGTGTTCTGGCTCATTTATAAACGACCACGACGCGTTATAGAAATCACAAAACACCAAATAGCAAAATTTGTATCGTGGTTGACATACTATTAATGGTTGACATCCATATCACAACGGATAGGTCAACACAATGTGGTAACACATATTATGACGCATAAACTCAAAAACTCGTGGACCGATTAAATATTTTTTTTTTGTGCAGAGCTGGAGCGGATTGCTCGTCTTAGATAAATCGAAACCTGCGAAGTATACCCTGGATAGAAGTCACATTGTAGTAGCTGATTCAAAACAGTTTGTATCCTTCAACTGATTACAGAATTCTAAATAATTTCCCTAACTTTTGTTTTCAGAAACATCAGAACGTACCGTTAGTTACATTTTACGTCAACTGGCAAACAGTTACGCGAAAATCTGTGAAATCGTAAAAAAGACGACCATAAATGATGGATTACTGATGCTTTTGATAATAATATTTCACATGATACATGTAGGAGTCAACTGGCACAAAATAATTTTGTGGATTTTGAGTTCTGAAAGTAATTATTTCACATTAAATTGGTACCAATATTTTTATTTAAAGGTAACATATATTCTGTGATAGTGACTTTACATGCAAAATCCATTCAGGAATATACAGTGCATATTTAACAGATTTGTTTAAAGGACAGGAGTAATAAACTGACTGCGAAATTATCGTTTCGATATATTATACATATATTGGTATTTTTTACCTGACTGCGTCAGAAAGACAGTTGCTTTTTTTTCGAGCATATGTATCTATGTAACATGTGACTATGTATGACCATTTCGTTGGCACGTTCAAAGTCCGTCTAGCGATATACAATGACAAGAAGCCGATACACAATACACATACTTTATCTCGCGGCCCAACGCCTATGATGTCTCGCTACCTACGTCCGGAAAGGTTCGATGTGGAACCGAACTCTGGCACGGTAGATCTTAAGTGGATTCATTGGTGATCTACTTTTACTAATTTCCTTAAAGAATAAAATCTACTAATACCTACTCCTGATTCTATGGAACTAATGTTATCAGTAAATAATTTATCACCAATTTTTTAGAAAAATATTAAAAAAACAACGGAATTATGTGCAGTCTTCGAAGAAGCCAAGTTCCCCAAATGCTGACATGATTCCAAACGAATGAGTAACTGAATTAGGAAAAAATGAAAAAGTTTATTAAAATTGAAAGTGTTTCCTATATTGACCTATGAACTTTGTTATTGATTGAAAATTGTCCATTTGGCATTAAAAAACCGTCAATTTTTACCTGAAAAATGACACTTTGTGTCAAAACTTCGCCATTTTGTCAATTTTTGATGTTTTTCGAAAATCTTAGAAAAAATTAGACATAACCCTCCTTCTGACGATAGGATACTTTAAAACGCTCTTACGCATTAGCTGTCAATGCTTATAAAGGTTACTTTACATTTATGTACTTAAAATTTTTGCTTATAATTTGACAGGTGACAAAAACTTTCTAATCATGCCCTCCCTCCGCGTCCTGATGCACTCGATGGCTTTATTCATCTGCGTGGAGTCGTGTCACCAGACGCATGTTCAGATTGGGATAGTTTGAAAATTTCAACTAAATTCATATAAACAACACGTTAAGTTTGCATAATAATTTGATAGGAATCTGCTTTTTAGATAAGTGATTGCTATTAGATCACCACAATACCGACAGAAACAATTTAGACTAGAATAATAAATTATTGCTTTATATTACAATTTAATAATAACATGTACCGGGACCGATAGCTCTACGTGCTCTCTTGATCGTAGACAGAATACACAATATGTCCGTATATACAGATGTAGACCTGATAGCATTCTTTTTATCCGACTTTAAAGAGAAGAATGTTATTTTAAAATAACAAATATTATAAATCATAAGAAATTATAATAAAATATAATTATAAAAATAGTTTTATTTCAGTATCTTAATGTCACGTTTTAGATGGATCGAACTTTTTTCCTGATCAACATTCTGAAGTGTCGAAGGAATGGAGACGAGGCCGTGAGGAACGAACTGGATCTGTTCATTCGTCTGTTGCTGTTGAACAAACCGACGTATTCGCCGTTGGATATCTTCACCCTGAACAGAGGGCTGGTTGTCAAGGTCAGAAGTAATTGTATAATTGGGTTATTTAAACAAATGAAAACAATATTTTAACAGAATTCTACCTAACTTAAAATCACTAAAACAATGACAACAACAATTGCACATAAGCTTAGGTTATAATTAAATCAAGAAAATAGTGACATCATTCCGTTCGCAAAATCCTGCCAAAAGTGACTCAAATTGTCAATATATTGTCCATATTAATTTGTCACTTATGTGCCACCGTGAAGTTGTTCCGAGTCCCGCTGCACTCTCCATGTTTGAATAAGTTGTTTCTTTGTTTACAGATATTTGGCTTCTTGGTGACGTATATAGTTATTATAATGACGTACGGATCTGAAAAGAAAGATCAATTGATAATTACCTTGAACAAGCAACAGTATTTGTAAAAATAATAATATAAATATTAAGTATTACTTTATAGTGAGATGCGTTCTTTGATAAAAAATATATTTTTTGGACTTTGTTTTGACATCAGAGGCAAAAATAACTATAAATTATAAACAAAATTGACAGCTTCATCAAAATTTTTGACACTTGTCGTAATTAATTGATTATTATTTACCAACTTAATGGATCTAATTATAAACGTAATAAATATTATTTTTTTCGATAAAATGCAATCTAAATTGCTTATAAGTTAGATTTCAATTATTAGATAGCTTCTAATCTAACTCAGCTCAAATAATAAAAGATATACGAAACCTACTTTTGTATGGAATTTACAAAACGTCGACAGTTTTCAATCTCACTAGACAGTTTGTAATCTAACGGTGTTTACAATTTTACGTTGTCATGTAAAACACGGGACATCGAACCCGCTACCGTCAGCGCTTTAGTATTTTGCAGTGACCACTGCGCCAACATCATTGTCAATACCGTGTTAATTTTTATAGTGAAATAATTATATCTGTTTTCTATTTTGCACAATTGACTGTCATCATTAAGACTTGAGACTTATCTGTGTTATGATGTCGTTCAAGTATTACATAACTCAATTTTTGAAGGTTATAGACCCCCTTCCCCCTATAACGCACTGTAATATTTTTATTTACCCCCTCCCCTTTTATATAGATGTTATGTCACAATTTACTTAAATAAATATATTAGATGAAAGTGATCCCTAAATCAATCTTTGTTGACCATTTTCATATAAAAATCACGTTTAAGTTGTTACGTAACGCGTTGTTCTAAAACCTCTCGCTTAGTCCTATAATGCTCCGTAACGTTTTACGAGATCTTCCCCTTCCCCCCAAATTGAGTTACGTAATACACGAACGACCCCTTATAGAGTTATATTGTTAACTTGAAAGTTAAACATAAACTAACGTAACATGTGTGATTAACAATAAAATAATTTTGTGTGACACATTGCTTTTTATTAAAACTAGCGACTCTTCTTACAATAGGTGTCACACAAGAAATTGTTCGACCTCGGAAAGAACTCATTTTTCTGAAAAAAAAAATCACTTGAAGTCACTAGCATAAGCACTAAGTTCTTCTCCAAAAATTGTTTCTAAATCTCAAATGATGTTTATGAATGAAAAACGACTTAATAATTTATTGATGTACTTATCATGAGACGGGAATATAAATATTTTTTGAAAATATCTGAGAGCAAAGTTTGAATATCTCAAAATTTGTACTTTGTTGATAAGATCTTGCTCTTCAAACTCCATTTAATTCTCTTCAAGAGGACTTTGACCTGTATTATTGGCACTCCAAATAGTGTCTTTTTTGACTTGATTACGAACGAGGACTCTTCTTAATTTTGTATTTTTCAAAGTCTACTTAAATTAATTTCTTTAATTACTGTTGATTAAAAAAAAATTACGGAAACTGTGGTTTATTTGGTATAATTTGCGGGTTTACCTTTTGGTTTGAAAATTAATTATTTACGGTGGCTTCGCGCTGACTGACAGAAAAGGCTTTAAAATAACGATTCACCAGTACTTGTACAGTCTGCTTGAATAATATATTAATTGTAAAAGAACAATTCGTAATTCGGAAATTTATTTTCTGATTCCGATTAAGTTTAATGCGGTTTTAATTCAAAAGCAGATTTTATCCGTAATGCTTTTAAATTATGTTTTAATAATACGTTAATATATTCTTGTCTCGAATAAAGTTTTATAGGCTTAATATGAAAAAATGTTGTAATACTTATGCCTATAAAAGTTATTATAAAATTAGAATTATTAGAAAGTTATTATTAGAAAATTAGTAGCTTGGAAAAATTGTTCGATTACTTTGACGCAGTTGAAAATAGGTACAGCAATAAAATAGGCGGAGCTGTATGTAATAAGTTAAAAAAAATATATTACCTTAATTTATACTTTATTTTATATATTTATACTTCATTTTATTTTACTTTTGTATATATGTATAAGCTGAAAAGTGATATAATCAATTGGTCGAAGATATTGTCAAACTAATGCTGCATAGGAGCTTTACTGGAAAATGATCCGAATGGCGTACAGTTTATGAAAGCGGTGTTCTGATATATGAATATTTTTAAAATATTTTTAAAATCTGCATCAAAGCCAACAAAGTGAAAAGCAAAGAATAAACAATTGACTACGCCCTCACTACTACGTGATTCTGTATCAAGGGAGCTGAACCACACACAGACCGCATCCGTATAGGATGAATATTGATGAACGGGGATTCGCTCGCGACGTGACCGGCGGTCATTGTATGCAGGTGCTTAGTGTGAATATTTTATAGTGATTTTGTGGATTTAACTTTTAATTGTTAAACGCTTCTTTGCTTGTGTAAATAGAAATCGAGTCTCCTGGAAAGAAAATCGTAATAACGTGATCCAAAAACAGTTTTATTATCTACTGCGATTATTATTAGTTTTGAAATGTTGATTTCATTATTTATTTATAATACAAAGAGCGTGCTGGTACAATACTTAAACTGAATTATGTAAAAATAATGTAAAAGAATACACCAACTTGAACAAGAAAATATGAAATAAAACTTTTGAGGTCGTTGTGTTAATTGTGTGATCTTAGAAATTTACTCATACCTACCTCAAAAATGTTTATTTCATACTTGTTAGTTAATTTCCTATTTTTTAAGTTGGTTTGATATCTAAAATTATTTTTATTTCGTGATTTTTAGTTTTTGTACCGTAATGTTTAATATATAAATACCGTATTTCGAAAATTGGGACAGATGTTTAGAAATTGTTATAGGCTAACATATCCAAAAGCAAGCAATTCTGATACAACCAATTCGAGCACTTTAAAAAAACATACATATCTAAATAAAACTATACTATATAAAAAAAACCAACAACAACACCAGAATAAAAGCATTTATTAAAATTACTTTTTCAATACACTACACAAACCACTCGGTATTAAGTTGACATCGTCAGTGAAGTCGACGTGTACGTCAGAGCGTGTGACGCAGCGCTGCGGGCGCGCGGCCACACGCGCGCTGGCGCCGCACCACCGCCCCGCGACACTTCGCGCACGCACTTGTATTGTTCCAGACGCGTTGGTGTCTGATAACCATCTATATGACAGAATGTATAATTATTGCTCTAAAAGAGTAATATGCGTACTTATTCCGGTGTACCTCCGTTAGAAACTAAGTACATTTCGAACCGGTGGTACCATTAAAAACTCTATAGTAAATTGACATGAAGAGTGACAGTATAAACTCTGAATATTATATCAGCGTGAAGTTGTTAATGTAATGAGTCAAAAGCCTAATTCTTTACAGTCTTTCCTAACCTTATATATTTTGTGAGCTTGTAACCTAGTAACAGATTTGTTTCTTGTGGAGCTCAAGATACCAAACGAGAATATTCTAGAAAGGAAATATAAAAACAAAAAACAAACCTAGCTGTGTATTCAATATAGATTCGTTCACTAGTCCCTGGCGGTAGCGTCAAGTTCTGGGGGAAAAGACGAAACTGCTCGTGTCCAACGCAGCTGGCTATGAGGTCCACCGTCGCGGTTGCTGTTGAAATAATAAGTTTATAATACATTTTATTTCATGTAGCTTATCAGTAAATCTATATTACATTAGGTTTTAAGGGTTAACCAAATATTGGTTGATCATAGAGATTTGACGTAAGTAGTTGTATTGGCTGTAAGAGAATACCACTAGACTAGGGAACTAGATACCGGATAATACGCATAAAATCTACTGACACGCATGCAAATAACCACGAAATCTGCATGAAAACTGAAGAAATATGCTCAAAAATGCAATATGAACAAAACAAACAATAGTACACTATATTAAGTGTATAAGTATATTTTGTGTACTTTACATTGACTTTTAATTATTATCGGGTCAGTGAAATATCAATACTCCTCTACATTTATTTTTTATTTATTTAACAGTTTAATAAACAAGCCAGAAAACACATTACAAATATATATAAGTCATAGGAAATCATAGTTTAAAAGGTATACTTATCCCTAG